>JAGVSP010000901.1:0-164859 GCA_022494985.1 Micrasema minimum
TCGAATTCGCTTTTTTCGTGAAGTTTCTGAGACCGGCCTACTTCTAGTTTAAAATCATAGGTGCGCTACTGCTCTCGATTTTTTTAGCAATTGCTCTACTAACTAACTGACTAACCATCACGCCATTTCCCCGTAGGGGTAGGCAGAGAGGATAGAACGCCATACCATTCTGTCCTGACATACTTCCTTTGCTTCCTCTACATTTATACAATCTCTCATGCACTCATCACTTCTTTTAGTCGTTCTTTCATCACTCACTCATTCGTTCCACATGACCAAACCATCGCATCGTAAAAGCCCTTTCTTAATTTGGTCGATAATGTCTCAGCCTTGCACTCTGCTCTAATTTCGACATTTGTACACCTATCAAACATAGTCTTACCACACATTCGCCTGAGAGATCACATTTCAACAGCATAAGATTGCTCTACGATTGGTGCAATATAAATTAATGCGGATATACCAAATTTTATAATCTAACAATTCGTTTTTATTTGCAGAAAATTAGAGAAAAACGAAAAACGACATTTTTTATTACGTTTTAGTCAATTCTTTAAAAAAGGGGTTTTTTATTCACTACTCTCATCACGACTGAAAATGTAATAGATAGATAGATAGATAGATACATATAAATCTTAGTTATAATATAATAAACAAATTCCGCTCCATCCTCGTAAGCTATTGAGATGTTATTTTCCGGGTTTTACGAAGTTAATTTATTTGTGATTTTGATCAACTGAATTTTCGTATCATACATAAACGACAACTAAAATTTTATTGTCATGATTAATATTGATAGCACGATCTTTTTGTAGTAATAATGTCCATGAAATATTACCAACATGGTTAGGTTATTCATAACATGCAGGTATCAGGAAGAATTGTTTTTTTATTATACATCGTTATTTATTAATAAAATCAAGATAAGTTTTAAATATTCGAATGAAAAGTGGTATAGGTATTCCTATTGTGTACTTACATTTTTCTACATTCTTACAAAATCTCAGAGACTATAATTTCAAATCCCAATATCCAAAGTGTATTGTTTTTTCGTCGAAATCTTTATCTAGGACTGTCTTTTTACAAGACATCCCTGTCGTCCACTGCTGACGACAATTCGTCGACAGTTTACGTCGGATTCACGGGACGTGGATCTGTCTTAGGAAGATGCACAGCAATTGGCGGCCGATTGCTGCATTTGGAGGCAGTTTGCGGAATTCATATGGCTGAACAAAGAAAGCAAAAATGGATTGATGATGACTATTTCTAAGCCCAACAAATAGTTGTAAAATCTTTCCACCAAAACAGAACGTCAGATGCGCAATCGACATCGACGCAGAAGCCGACGCCCGCCCGATAAGACGCTATGTCGACGCCGTAATAGATTTCGACGCCACTTTAAAAAAAAATAATAAAGAATACGAAAATGATCCAGGTTCTGCCAATTTGAGATATTGATGATAAAACTGAAGAATACATGTGTGAATTATCAAAATATAGTTTTTGACTCTGGGCAACTTTTTGTTTAGATGACTTTTATAGCAAAAATTGTAAATTAATATTGACTCTTATTAAAAAATTATTGTAAATGGTAGGACTTGCACCGTGCATTTTAAAATAATAATGACAGAAAGACTGGATAAAATTAAATCAACATAATAGAGGTAAGAATTTTTGAGGTTACCGGGAGCAAAGGATCAAGAGGAGTAAAGGATAAGCCTAAGAAAATAAATAAAATACTTGTTTAAAACATTTAGTAATTTCCGATATATTGTCATCTAATAATTTAAAACAATCACTCTTACAATAACAGTAACACATCATCACTTCAATGATTAAATATAATAATTTCATAAGTGATCACATGCATTGCGTCGACTTGTCAAACTCTAGATATATATTATATAATACATATTTATATATTACGTAGATCTTAAACAATCAGTTCTCACAGAGTTTTACATGGCTGCTAAATATTTGTAACAATTCTAAACACAAAAGGAAAATATATTTTACCTAAATAATATAAAAATCGTTGAGTATGATGGTCCATAATATTATTTCTACTATATCATGTCTAGTGGAATGCATCCACTGATTTTTAAAATTATTAATATATCTGCATTTACATTGAAAATTCAATGGCTCCATATTTTAAATTTCATAACTTATTCATTAATACTTTTTTCTATCAACTCGTAAAGTAAGAATTTAAAAAAATCTAGTCTGCATACAATAACATTTACTTTTCAAGGATAGATGTCTGTAGTTTACTCTGTCAAATAATATTATTAGAAACATAATATCTCGTATAATTCAAATCTGCCAAAAGTACAATGATTTTTTGACGCCCTTCATACATATAAATTTTACAATATGTAGACAGCATTTATTCCTAAATAGGTTTAATAATTTTGAAAAAAGGATTATGATGGGATAATAATCCTAGTTAAATGAATCAATCAATGTGAATATCAATTATGTGAACAAATCAACTTCTCTAAAACTACTGTAAATCATAATTATTATTACCGTTAGTAAAATCAATATGAACTATTTTTAAGCCCACTTTTTATGGCGCAGTTTACTACACAGTTTTCTGTGCAGTCTGAAAACGGTCCCGTATAAAGCTAAAACTGCATGAAAAACTGTGTGCTAGTGTCAGATTTAAGCTGACATGACAGTCAATGTTTTTTATGTAAACGTTTAAGTAGACATTGGTTTATTGTATGCTTTTAAATACGTAAAAAAACAATAACATATTTACATTATTAGCTAAATATACAATTTCCTGAGAGCAAACATACGGTAATAACTTACAATCGCATTTCAAAAATACACATATTTAGCGTGTCTTTTTGACAGAAGTTTGACAGACTGCACAGTTTTCTGAACAACTGTGTAGTTTTCTGAACAAGAAACTGTCCCATATAAAGCGGGCATTAATTACAAATTATTCATGAAATTAAACAACTTTTGTTTTAAACTACTTTTATTTTTTTAACACGACAACCGGTTTCGGAGACACTAGTGCTTCATCTGGGCTTTGTACAATAATAATTTAAAATTAAGTAGGACTTATTACTTAATTTTAAATTATTATTATACAAAGCCCCGATGAAGGAGTAGTGTCTCCGAAACCGGTTGGCGTATTAAAAAATAAAAAAGCAGTTTAAAACAAAAGTTGTTTAATTTCATAATTATGGAAAACTACAAAGTGAGTGCTACAAACATTGAGTTAACAAATTATTCACATTACAATATAATCAAATAATTTCATAGCAAGTTAATCATAATATTATTCCAACTGCGAAAGCTTATCCTAAAGTTCTTTGGTAGTCACATAGTTATATATTTAAATTGAAAATAAAGGTTGTGGGTGAAAATCTATACATACAAATTTATATAAGAAAATAATTGAAAAAATAACTAGAAAACTATGAAGTAAATACATATGTATACTAACTTAAACCTAGCAGGAGATAACTGAATTGTTAGAGAAGTTGATTTGTTATTCATGGCAGGATACCCACTATTTAAACGTAGGAATGCTTATATATTTTATAAATCAAAACGTCAAAAGTATTTCTTTAGCAAAATTCAGAAAACATTAAGCAAAATTAAGAAGAATAACTGACACTCAACTTCCATAACCAATAACACATGTAATGCAAATTTTACTACTTACTTGATTTTCAATATTTTAGATCTTGTATGTGGTTGCATAAAAAATTTTTTTTTTTGATAAAGCGGGTAATCTTAGAAAAATATTTCCATAATAAATATTATAATTGACTTTTCATATTGCAAATTGAAAGAGGGGAAATATGTACAATGTACATGCATTAAGTTATAATAATGAAAGAAAGCAAAATAACACATTGTTTTCATTGTGTGACTTAAGTACGTAAATATCATGCTGTTTTATTACTGTGTTTGATACATATTTAACTCCACTGACAAATAAATAATAATATTAACTAGGTAATATGACAAGAGTCACATAAATATGAGTGTTTGCAAATAGTAACTTTACACTATTCCAACGGAAATTATAATTCACTTATCTTACCACTTTTTCAATAATTAATAATACTGTCTACTAATGACCTAACAGAGCGTACTATACATTAAGAATTTAGTCTGTGGAGAAAATGGGATCTTATAATATAATAAGTCTTTGTTATGAACCTAGTGCCTATAATTCACAATACGATAGCACAAGGAAAAATATAATATAACTAAAGAACTAAAGGTTTTTATGTTTTATTTATATACAAATACATATGCAGGTAGTATTATTAAACTCAATAATCCTATTGCAAATTACAATAAAAAGGCTTATCTAATTGGCTATTAACATCTAAGTGTTTTGCTAATTTTTCCTTTGAAGGAAATTATTTGTGATTGAGCAGAGAATCAACTAATAGTGGAGTAGAGTAGTATCCAAAACGGGTGAATTTCCCTTTCTGAAAATGTTTGATTTAGCCAAAATAAAATAAAAGCATGCATGCAACTAATCAATATTTTTAATACTTAAATTTTCGCAGCACGAAAGAGAAATTTCATGATCAATGAAAAACCTATAAAAGTTCTAACATTAACAATTTGTCATGCTGAGAGTATCAGTAGAACTAAAATGACATTTGACAATTGTTTATAGAACAAATTTTAAGTATCGTTAGGGATACAACACACTAGTATCGACTGATTGCTAGATCCGTATGAATATTATAAAAAAAATATTTGTTCTTATCAGATATACTCAAAGTCCCTTAGTTAAATATTAAATATTTATTGAGAAATCTGTTTATTTCTGATAAAAAAAAATTTGATACTTAGATACGAAATAAAAATTTAAAAACTTACATAGGATCTCACATAGGTTCATTACTAAAAATATATTTTTAGCTTAGATACATAGATGAAGAAATACATAAAAATAACAATTTAATGTTTCTAAATGATAAGGAAGCATAATTCATGCAAATTAAAATGTAATAAACAATATGGGAATGTAAAAACTACTGTGCATAATATAATTTTATCTATCGACTAATGAAAATATAAATTAACTCATCAGGCCAAATAGCTGTAGTTCTTTGGTAATTTGGTCATAAAAGTTATATACACAATATGAATAGCTATGGTTACAATATTCTTAAAATTTATATACCTACAATAAATTATTAGGTTAACGCATTCATTCAGGCCTCAAATTCTTCAATTGTAAATAATATCAATAATTTGATAAATAATTTCTATACATACAATTGACAAAAACTCATTGCAAAATATGTTTACTATGTCAGGGAATTTATAGTGTATAGGTGGATATGACGATTCTAGTTTTATATACATAAGCACCAAAAACAATTAATATTTCTAAAATTTACTTTCTCCCACTTAATTTTTCAAACAATGTAAATATATTTATTTTCTATAATCTACAAAGAAGGCCTATTCTTTCATTGACAGTGTGCATACTACGGGAAGAGTCTTTAAATCATCATCAACAAACATGGTATATGAATTTTAATAGACATACGTTGAGTAAATTCACCTAAAGATATAATACAGTTATTTTGATAATTATTTATAAACTTTTTTTATCATCGATTGGGGTAGAAAAATGTCAACAGCGTAAAATATGTGACAATACAAAAATTAAACAATTCATAAGCAAACTGAATAATCATGATAATAACTGTTTATTATAATAATTTACTAATACTTTTATTTCGATAATCACTTCGCTTTCAGAAGAAAAATGTCAACAGCGTAAAATATGTGACAATACAAAAATTAAACAATTCATAAGCAAACTGAATAATCATGATAATAACTGTTTATTATAAAAATTTACTAATACTTTTATTTCGATAATCACTTCGCTTTTAGAAGAAAAATGGACATCAATAAAAATAATTATGATTCAATACTTAAAAACAAAAATTTTATAATACAGAGATAACATACCTAAAATTAATAGATATAAACATATTTACACATTTTATACAAACTCTAGGCATGTTAATGTCATGGTTTTATATTTTGACAGTTGTTGGAATGAAACAGAATAAATTAGGTTGACGATAGCTCAAATATTTCTGAAATAAATTTGAAGACTTATGGAATATTTAAACAGATTTATAAAAATGACATGCAAGAGTAAATTTACAATATCGATTAAGGCATTTTGACTGGAATTGGGGCTCCAATTAAGAAAATCTTTCGTAGGAGATGATGTGCGCAAAAAAACCATTTAATACGAGTCATTTAAATTTGGTAGCAGACCTAAATAAACTTTTTATTCTTGCAGGCTGCTATCGAATGAGACTACTGATTTCAGTCTAAGATAGAAAAATGAGAGTAGTCATGAGTGCGGATGTAAACTGTGCGACCCACAGTTAAACACATTTATTATACAGTAAAACACATTTAAAATACAGTAATATTGAATCTACAAATGAGATATAAATGTTTTGGTTCTCCTGTAAAATTTTGTTTGGCCCAATCATCCCTTTTTTTCGCCAGCTCTTCTAATACTATAAACGACATAATAATAGAACATATTATTTTTATCTATTAAGTAATTATATGTATATACAGATAGTTTACATTTACCAAGCATTCATTGACTGTTTTTAATATTACAATTTCTAATAGTCAGTCGAAGGTTATTCTTATTGAATCGTTTCTCATTTGTGCACATCTTTGGAAATTTACAACTACAGAGTTTTCATTTTCAACACAGACATAAAATAACAATTATTATAATAATTACATCCCAACATATTACAATCCATAATGATCCAGATCCAAAACAATTGACTTTTTTGTCAAATCTAAAAAGCGCATCGGTTCCACTTCGTTAAAACAATCCATTACGCTGTACCACTTTTAAAAGTAAATAATTAACAATGCAATTGTTCTTTTTATAAGAATTTTACATACCTGCAATGCAAAATCCTCTTACTGACAATTCTGTTTTTAAAAGCTCAGATTTATACTACCAAATATCTTTTATAAGCCAGATTACCTATAACTAGGTAGATAGAGTACATTTTATTGTCCTCGAGTGAGCTAAGTATGTTGGTAGGGCTCCAAGTAGTAGCAGGCACAATGTTTGCAAGGCAAATAGCCGAAGGTGATTGATGACCAATATTCCTCCAATCTTTTACGTGGCTTGAATTGACGAGAGAAAGGCCGGGTCGACAGATGCGACCTTTGCAGTCAGAAAAGCATGCATGCAGAACAGAAGACTCTGTAGTATCTGGCATTCTAGTTCCTGAAAGCATAAATATTTCGATTTTAATAGTAACTCATGGGATCTGAACATAAAGTTAGTTTTAAAACAAATATAGTTTCCAACCATTTCAAATATTTTGACACATAATACATTAACGAGTGTGTTGCTAGGACCCCTTTTGTCTTATCTTCAATATAATTTGAACCTGTTTGTGGTCGAGTGGTTAGAGTCACAAACAACAGATAAACATTGTAAGTTCAAATCATTCTCAACCGAAATTTGTTTTGTGGCACAGTTGTTGTTTTCTTCCAACTATTTTAAAGTAGCCAGGAAATTTAAATTGAAATTTTTAGGTATGTGGTAAAAACGCAAACGTTTCTTTAAAAAAAAAGGATTGTGATGTAAATTTTTAGATAAATAAATTATAAAAACGAAAATGTTTATTAAAAAAAAATTACGATGTTTGATACCTTAGTCTCAATAGCTCTACTCTCAGTGTCTTGGAAGTGCAGCTTGAGTTTGGACTTGCCATCATCACTGGACCCTCGGAGCTGGGAGAAGCGGTAGGACCAGAGGGCCGGGGCGCCGGGGGCCCCCTCCTGGAGAGAGAAGCCCGAGGTCCAGTCCAGCGTAAGGCCACAAGTGCGGCCCTCGAAACATACTGTGAAGGTTTTTTTCTGAAAATCGCAGGAAAGGTATTTTAATGATAATTTTATGTCCGCCGTATGGAGTAGCGGTAGTGCATTAGGCTGCTTCGATTCCCGATAGGGGTCAATATAAACGTAATTTTCACATTAAAATATTTTGTTTAACAAATGATCATGGTTCACTGCACTTGGTGTACTAATGCAGTGCCCTATTGGGTGCGGATAAGGGAGGGTATGTATGTATGGAAGGTGTTATGCAGGGCTTTTTTTCCATTTAACGCGGTGGAACAGCGTTCCGGCACCTTTTTTCAAGGTTTTATTTTAAATCAATTAAACGAAAAAATATTTGCGCTTAAGTAATTATAATAATAATTCGTTAAAATGATAGCGTGGCTTAGCTCCTTTTAATTTCATTTAAGTTACATTTGAATATAATTTTTTTTATTAAAAAGCTTGACATGAACTGCGTTCCGGCACCTTTTTTTTAAAAAAAAAAAGCCCTGGTGTTATGCAATAACGATAACATTTCGATTTTCTTCGGTTTTTAATTTTTAACTAAGACAAACATACAATTTAGGTTCTCTAAGTGAAAAATATTGAAATATGCAGGTTCTAAAATTAATTTTAAAATATTTCAAATTGATTTATGACCCCATATGCCTTTAAAGCCAAACTGTAATTTAGCGCTTAATTGATAACCGCATCACACCATCGGTAGGCAGTATAATGTTATGTAATTTAGCTTAAGATATGTTTATATTTATTATTGTATGATTCTTCTTTATGAGATCCGCTTAGCGTTGCTAGATTTTTTTATAATTTGGCTTAATATTTTTTTTTATAACTATAACATATTTAAACCGAACTGCTTTTCATAGAATCCATCCTGCTAGCAGTTTATCTTCGGGCCAGAAATCCGCTGATTTTCGCCTGCCGATCTATCTCGTCCGCGGATCTGGCCTTCTCATTTAATGTTGACTTTATGAAGCAATGATTTAAATTATTTGACATGTTTTACGCTTGCGAAAATTCTCTAGAACTCTCACGTGACCTTAACACTCGAAACGAAAATACTCAGATTGGTCGAGCATCCACCAGCTTCTAATCGAAGATATAACAGCATTAAATGATTGATTAAATTACCCCTAATTTGATGACAGAAGTCAGTATAGCCGCTGTCCAGGCTCCCTCGATGCGCAGCAGCTCCTGGCGGGTCTCCACGCTGAGGTAGCGAGGACCGGCCGCCCCCGACGCCTGCACCAGGAAGCAGTGCTGGCGCCAGTCCACATTCTCCGACTCCTTTACCACGCGAAACATGGTCTGGTACACCTTCAGCACGTATGGACACTTGCTAAGACCGCCCACTGATAACTGAAACGAGAAGAGTCAATATGAGAAATGTTTTGTTCATTTGCTGCAATGCTAAAACTTGAATACAGGGTGTAACAAAACTTGATGTACAAGCGGGAAACTAGTGAATCTACATCATATTTGGAGTCAATTTTGTAGAATAAACTCTTATTCCAAACCGAGGTTCAAGTTTTACATTGTCAGTTTGCCTTGCATCATCTTTTGGTATTTAGCCAAGTTACAAACCATTTGTGAAATAATGGGATATTTGTGGTTTTAGTTGCATTGATTTGAGTAACGCAGTTTGTGGAAATTATCCCAAAATATTGTAGTAATTTGATAATATTGGTAAAAAAGATTATGTACACAAGATGTAATACATAATTATAAGATTAACAACTAGGTACAAAAACACAGCTTATTGGAAAATGGTTTGGTTATGTGATCATGATTAGCAAGACTTCAAACCTTTTACCAAATAATTGAATATTACCTACATTTTAGACAAATTCTTTGAAATTCACAGTAGGTACTTAGCCAAATAAATAAATAAGTTAGCCATATAAAAAAACATTAAATGCCGTATTATTTAAATTGGAGATTAGAAAAAAGTTTTTATACAAAATACTTATTATGTTCATACTTACTGGAGGTGTGTCAAACAGCATGACATCAGTTCCTTTGAGTGTAAGGAATCTTGGTTTGTATGTTTGCCAGGGCTGGTTATTATTCAGTACACCCTCGTGGACCCATCCCATGTATTCTATCCTCTCTCCAGCGCCAAAATTTCTGTTGTACAATTTCGTCTAAAAAAATATTTCATTATTAGAACATGTATACCTAACTAAAAAAATAAAGGAGAGAAAAGGGAAAAAAAACAAGTTTATTACAAATTAAGATCACTTTTAAGAGGATAAGTCCCTAGAATTTATAATTAGAAAAATGATTCCCCACACATTTTAGATATAAACGTGATTGTATGGTATTATTTTTATTCAGAAATAAATCATTTAAAAAAAAAAAGATGTAGCCAATACGCTTCCGGTAGATATCTCGATGACGACTCTAGTGCTAAAATTCCAAAAGAAAATCGAGAAAGTTTGTATGGAGAATTAGAGCAGGACTACGCTTCCGCTAAATAGAAATAAAATATTACTGATAGATGAGCATCAACAGTCTGCCAAGGAAATAATAGTAATAAACTTTATTATGTAAGAGTTAATTAGGACCTATTTTGCTTTGACAGGGTGGTTATTCTACACAGGTTTTATTTGACGCAGATGAAAAAACCAAATATTAATATTTTTATTTATTTAAGTCTCCAAAAGTCTGAAACTAAATGAACATCTAAAAGTTTGAAAGCCATCTTAGGTATTAGGTCACAACCAGCAATTACCATGGTAGATCAATCAATATGAAATTCCGCTTGGTTGGGTTTATTACGATATCATAAAGTATGTTAGTGTTGAGGTGATTTACCTGTATTGGTAGACAATAAAAATTAGTGATAGGTACAAATGTCGAAATTAGAGCAGAGTGCAAGGCTGAGATAAGCATTGTCCACAAAATTAAGAAAGGGCTTTTACGATGGTTTGGTCATGTGGAGCGAATGAGTGATGAAAAAAACGGCTAAAAGAAGTTTAAATGCAATTGTGCCTGGATGTAGAAGCCGCGGAAGGCCGAGAAAGACATGGCATGACCAGTACGTCAAGTACTTGAAAGTGGTCATGTGAAAAGTCGGAATAATCGGCGTATGTGCATGAGGAGATGTATGAATGTAGAGGAAGCAAAGGAAGTCTGTCAGGACAGAGTGGTATGGCGTTCTATCCTCTCTGCCTACCCCTACGGCGAAATGGCGTGATGGTTAGTTAGTTAGTTTTATTAAAATTAATTTGATGTTCATGTTCGGCATAGTAATGTGATAGGAGTCCATAGGATTGAATTATTTTGGTCAAAATATACACCAACATATTTTGAACCTAGCTTAGACTCAACTAGAACTAAACTAAGAAATTGTATTACCTGCAGATTAGTTAACCCAACAATGTTGTCCATAATGTACTTCAGCCACTGGGACATGATGGCCAGGTCATCACAGTGGATGACTCCCGTGGAGACTCCGTTCAGCCCGCGGACCTCAAAGGAGTTTGGCCGGAGTTTGTCAGTTCCGAACACATAGCGGGTCACATACGCCATCATCAAGGGCACTGGAAATCAAAATGGACAGATTGTAGTTAAATATTGTAAACAAATAAACAGCAACACAGAGGGGAGGTTAGAAGGTTATGTGGTTTGCGAATATAACCTCCGCCCCCCTCACTAAACTGCATAGAGTATAGAGTATATTTCCATTGAAATAGTAGTATTTTTTTTATGTATATCTACCAGGATTCTATTACTGCTGTGAGTGGGGTGGCAGTTCATTTCATTATCCAGTATGTTTAAAAGATTGAAAGTATTACTTCCACTAATGCCACTACTACTACGACCTTCCCTTATTTGCATCTTATGGTGGATCAGTCTTACTCTTCAGAGCCAGTCCAACACATTATATAGATTAACTCAATGTTTGTAGCACTCACTTTGTAGTTTTCCATAATTATGAAATTAAACAACTTTTGTTTTAAACTACTTTTATTATACAAAGCCCTGATGAAGCAGTAGTGTCTCCGAAACCGGTTGGCGTGTAAAAAAATAAAAAAGTAAAATAAAGTAATTTGCTAATAAATACTTAACTTCAATATCAATGCATAGATGGAGCATTCAACTCGCTGGTGGATGATTCTTGATTCGTAGCATATATACAAAATCAAAAATGTTACCTGGTGTGGATATTCGCTAATAAGCGGAATGTTGTAGTACCTACATAATGTGGCCACTTAACCCAGCCAATGACAGGTCATAAGCCTGTGTAAACGCTCGAATATCCATATTCCTGAATTTGAAAAAATTCACCCCATCTCTGTAGGGATATAAAATAAAAATATAAAATCCAGATTTGTGTACAAGTATTTGAGAACACGACCCAAAATGTTGAATAAAAAAGTAGTTTAAAACACAAGTTGTTTAATTTCACATTATATACACTTTATGAAATATTTTTATTCGAAAAACTAGGTTCAAATTAAAATTTCATCAAGCCCCTAATACTGTAAACACTGATCAGTGAAGATCCTCCACTCCCGCCCGGAGCGACCTCGCCCCCCGAGTCCTGGGGTACTGACCTGTGAATATGTCCACCCAGTGCTTCCTGCCCATGGAGCCAACATAGTCCGACGCCACGGACGATGGGCGGCTGTTGGCGGCGGAGCCCCCGCGGCTCCAGGGGTCTTCTCCGCGGCCCAGGCTGTTGCAGGCGCCCAGGCCCCCGCCCGGGACGACCTCGCCCCCCGCGCCCCCCGGGGTGCTGGCCCCCCCCAGCCCAGGGACGATGTTCCACCCGATGGCGTGGTGCTGGGGGTGCTCGTCCCCGGCGATGCTGTCCGTGTCTGACGCACCGTCAACTTAAATAAGATAAACACAAGTATTAACACTTTTGTATTTACTACATATTATAGCGTAATCACATTCTCGAAACAATCTTTGAATTGGGAAGTGTACCTACTATATTATTTAATTCCGTAATTTTTTTTGTGTGAATAGAAATAAATATTTGAAATTTTTCTGTAAATTAAAAAAAAAAAAATTCAAAAGATAATCCTGGTAATAAAATATTAAAAAACAAGGTTTATAAAAACGGATTGAATACAAACGGATGCTTTAAAAGCATCCGTCTCCTAAGCGATCAAAAAGGGTCGAACTGAATATATAGTTGATGCGTGGAACCAGAGAAGTGGCTATGTACTTTTTTCTATTTTAGGCTAACATCAAAACTTAGATTTAAATTTACTAGACGCATCCTACCATATTAATAATGACTTGTTTTGGCGGTAAAACGCAATTACGAAATTTTAAAAATTAATTGCAGACATAATAATGTTAACAAATATCAACAAAAAAAAATACTTACCTAGAATATAAATCGACATCTAATTTTTAAAAATTAAATCGTCCCGTGGTCTATTGGCAAAACGATTAATTTACTGGTATAGGAATTTTTATAAATATATACAGAATATGAGTCCTTAATATAACACTCTAACCAAAGACCAAGAAATACTTTTTATGTCAATTTTTACCCAAATAATAACTATTATCTATTCCATTTCACAAAACATTGCATTTAGCAAAATCTGCATTCAATAATGAATTATAACGACTGCTTTGCACCAATTATTACGTAAATAACATATTTTTTTTGTATATTCAATAAGTACCTACATGCAATGGACACATATTTATTTACTGTCTATTATTATGATAATGTGATACATATTTGTCAGTACATAAAGTTCATAAAACACTTCGTTACATTGCTGCAATATACTAAAAATGGCGATAACTCTACTTTTTACCGTGGAATGAAATCCGTCTGCGAAAATAAACACACAAAAGCCATTGTTGGAGCGGAGTAAAGAGCAAGTTTTCTGTAAAACTGGGGCCGAAATACGAGAATACGTAAAGCCTAGTTTACACGGGTAATGCGCTGGCGTCTTAGCCATTAAAATGTTGTCGAAAATAAAATGTTTCGTGATTTGTGACATTTTACAAAGCATGCATATTATGAAAAAATAATATAAAATCTAAGTAATTTTAAACTGACCAAGATACACTGCACTTGGTGTAGTAGTGTAGTACTAATGCAGTGCCCTATGCACAATTGGGAGGAGATAAGGGAAAACAGTAGTAGTAGTTAAACTTCAACACATTTTTTAATTTGGAGACGTGATGTAAACCGAATGAAGCAATAATTTGGCGCCGGCAGCGCGCAGCGGCATGGCGTTCAAAGGGAAAGGTTTGTGCGCCTGCACATCTAAACTAGGCCTAATACGTACACCGAGTAGCGAGCACGGTGCATCCCAGGGCAGAAGTTGGGTCCGTGTTGCATTCACATTGGCTGAGCATACAAACGTTGCATTACAAAGCATATATTCTCCAACTGTGAGGCTACTTTACATGGTTGAAAAGTAAGAAAACGTGACCGCCACAAATGAGCAACTAGGTACATTTACACATTTACAGGTACATTTACAGGTACATTTACAGGTACATTTACAGGTACATTTACGGGTACATTTACAGGTACATTTTACAGGTAAATTTACAGGTACATTTTGGTACAAGGTATTGAAAGAACTAGAAAACGGTATGTATAGAAGCTTCTACTATGTAAAAAGAAACTAAATCGAACGTCTTGGATTGGAGCGGACTTGTCTAGACCCCGATACGCAAACGCCGAAACTTCCAGGAGAATGAGCCTCTTTGTATTAATAATAGAGATAAATAAAGCGGTTAACTGAGTTTTTTAAGTAATGACATTTTGTACGACACGAAGATTGTTTGACTAGCACACCTTCAGCATAATATAGGTAAACAATTATATTCGTGGCCATTAGACATACGATATTTTAGTTTAAATCCATTTTTTGGTTACGTTATATTATATATGTATTTGTTATAATCATACTTTTTTCAGTTTTAAGAAATATACTATATTATATCATGACGATTTTCCACCGGATACTATATCGAAAGCCTTGTTTATAGTGTACCATGCTACGACTCACCTTTGTAAATTATAGATAAGATATTGAGCCAAAGCAAATTGTATTATATTGTAAAGATATATTATATTTTAGGAACGTCATTTTATGATAACAAATTAAATTATATTATATAATAGCCAATTATATTTTCTTTTTATTATATTAAAAAATTTATATTAAAGACCGGTTTAATCCGATGGGTTAAAAAAAAATTGTAATATCGTTATATTCAAATAGATTAAAGTATTTTACACATTAAACTTATACAATTTCCCTTATCCAGCGCCCAATGGTGCATTATGAATCGAGCAACAGTCCACCATGTGCGAGTAAATTGCTGATATTTTTATTACATTTTAGGTTTGATGATCATACCATACTCTTCATACCAGTACAAGGTATCATCACATGATATATTATATTTATTATAAAGAAACAATATGATTAAATCAAGTTACGTGATTTTACGCGAAAAACTTTTAATACAACATGGGACGAGTTATGGGCAAAATATTTTTGAGTCAGATGATTATTTTTTTTCCGGAATGCACACCACAAAATCTCTTTTGACTTAAGTAATTGAGTTCAGCAAACATCACAGCTACGACGATTCATACGCGAAGAAAAAACTAAAAACCCTAAAACTTCAAAATACTCGCGAACATTCTTAGTAATTAAAGATAAAAGTTCGAGGATAAAAAAATATCAAAGTGGCATTTGTTATGAAGAACAAAATTATAAATGAAATAAATGGGAAAAGCGATGATTGCATATGAAAAGAACTTTTCCTCTTTGGCAGTAATTAGGCTTCCTCGAGTATTAAACCATCTCCTTGTACCATTCCCTTCTCTCTAGAACGACAGGCCAATAATTTGGACAGCGAACCCCCCCTCCCCCAAGATAATATCTTGCAAGTTGACACATTTCGATAGAATAAAATGAGTTGGACATGAAATATCTATATCTTATATTATTAGAGCAGGCTTTGTGCCTGACTGTGGACCATCGCATCGGTGTCAGCTAAATTAAATGTAGTAGGATTATGTATCATAATCTCCCCTTACACAAGAACATCCCGAGAGTATAAAATATATAACACCTTTTTTGATTATATAACTTGGATTAAAAACCATGCTGGGTCTGATAACAGATATTATTGTATAACCCAACAGAAACAGAGAAACTTCTGGACACCGATGTGGGCGTTATCTAGGCGTTTAACAGGGCTTATGAACCTGTCTTTTGGCTAGGGTTAAAGTGGCCACTTGATGCACTACAAACATTCCCCATTCCGCCCATCTTCAGGACAAACCATATATGATTAAATTTTTTAAACTTACTATATAAGTTGAGCTTGTACAGAAGTATCCACATTTGAGTTGGAATTTCGAACAGTTTTTTAATATTTTGAATATTTTTTTTTTCTCCTAGGGACATCTGTTGAGAAGGATTGTTAAGCATTTTTGGCTCAATCTATCTTTATTGTATAGGGTAAGGCTCTATCTCAAACGTTATTACTTTACTAGAAGACGCCTGGAGATGTCTCCTCCATTTAAGTTTGCTTTTTTCATTTTTACCTGTAAACTATTTTTAAACAGCATGTTTGTAAGGTATACAATTACATGATGTAGACAAATGTACTGGATATAACCCGGTGCATGGGCTGAATATCAGATATTATTGACTATCCACAACTGAGGACGGAGAAATCTCAGGAAAACGTATGTGGGTTATTATCTAGGGTAATCGTAAAAAAAATTGTCATATATGGTTGTCGGACTGATTGGGGCGGACATGGGGAATGTTGTAGCAACATCTAGTGGACCACTTTAACCCAGACCAAATGACAGGTCATTAAGCCTGTTAAACGCACTATTGATAACCCAAATTCGTTCTTCCAGAGTTAACTCTGTCTCTGTTGGGATATTCAATAATAACATATAATTTAATAATATCTATACATTCTGTGCATGTACCGTACAAAGAATTAGTGTAAATATTGTGACGTCACAGCAGCTGGATGCAGCTGGAGTAACTTTGAATGTTAATCCGTAAAAATAGTATGGGATAGAGATGCACGTAATTAAAAATGTTGTATTTTATAGTTTTTTGTTTGGAACTTATTATATGTTTTTACGATTGATTTATAATAAAATGCAGAAATCTAAACAAATGATTCGTGAGAACGAAAAGTTAGAACAACCCTCAAACATTTTTTCCCCAAAATAAATAAGTAACAGAACTATTTTTAATTTAACTATATTTAAACTAGTTAATCATTTTATAAATCAAATAGATATACATATTAAGTCAACTTAGACTATATACCCTGTGATTTAGAAGCACAAGTCATAAAAATGACCTTAAAAGTTTCATAATAAAAGCTTGTTAATAAATGCAAAATAATGGAAGAGCGAAACGAATGTTTTACGATGCGGGAAAATTCTTAGCCATTTCCCGAGAAAACTGTATTTATTTTATTTATTACTATACGAGGACCTCATTGCTGAATTATTTGACATGATAGCTCGTCGGAAAAATGACAATGAGATATTTTTGCAAAATAATGCCAGAAAATGTATTATCATTGTAACATACAACGACAAATTCTAAAAAAAGAAACCGTAAAATCTTTTTGAGAAAATGTGTAGGAACATAAATTAAAGGCACGGGTGAAAATATCTACTATCTACAGCAAATAAATAAAAAATGTTTTAAGGAGGTAAACAGCTATCAAACTTTGCAAGATAACTAAATATTCGTCATTTTAGGGTATTTTTCACAACATTTCAGTTTAAAAAAATATTAAGCAATCCAAACTCCAAGTAACATTCGAGGAGTATTAATAGATAAAACTTTTAAGTTACACCTTCGATAAAAATAGTGGCTTATAACTATCATAATATAATAAATTTTTCCCACATTTTAATCTGTTAGTGGCGGCCATACATACACTCATTAACTTTTCAATTAAGATTTACCTTGAGAGAAATATCAACTTAAACTTATTTTAACGAAATAAGATTTTTATACTTTTGTGCTGGCTCAATAGGTACCATTAAATTTAAATCTTATACCTAAACATTAAAATCTGTAAAATTGTGGTGGTGACGGAATTTTATAAATCACAACAACATATTTTACATTACATAGATGTAAAACGGTGGTACCATTAAAACGATTAGTTATAGCGAAATTAATATTAATTTGTTAATCTTTACTGCTCAAAATGAAATATTTACGACTACCGGGGATAATATTAGGTACAACCAGGTAAACAGCTATGTTTAAGGTTACAGGGTAAGCTCTGATACTAGGAAAACATGACAAAGATAACATGCAGGAAGCTAGAGAAAGCAGATGAGAAATATTATTTTGATGTAATAAATGTTTGTTTGTTTATGAAAAAGGATTCCGTGCAGTATTTAATGATGTTTGAAATCAATTAAACAGAACCTATTATATTCATTGTGCAAAACGTTCAGGAATAGGTTTCTTCCCGATAGCTTGAATATCCCTTAAAAACGATTATAAATATTTTAAGTATATTTTTACAATTCCAACGATATAAAACACAATTGATCAAAAAGTTTGTTTTCATTAATAAAATTTATGTCTTTAAAAACACGAAAATTACGAGTGACTTTTTAACGACCGTTATTGGCATAATGACGTCATAACCGTCCACCGTGAAAGGCGTGAAATTCAATTCCGAAAAGTGAGCGCCTATAATTGATGTGACGTTCACACCGCATGCGCGCCAAATGGAGGATTTTGCGAGCGAAGTATTGTGTCGATGTTTCCCCGAGCTTGCAAGTGACGGGAGGAGCAAAAAGAGAAAAGCCTTTTAATTGTGGAGCTTTGCGGAATACACTTAGCAAGTTATCCGGTAAAGTGTTCCTGATATTACTTTATATTATATTCTCAGAGAGGAAATAACGACATATTGCTTTATATTGACAAAGTTGTGACATACTGCTTAGTTCAGGGGTAATACACAAGTTTATTATTATTATTACACCAAAGTCATACGTTTTTCTTATAATTTAGTGAATCATCTACATAAATGTTCGCAAAAAAAAATACCGATTCCGATTTCTGCATATTTTATTAGAGTTTGTATGAGATGTTGAAATAAAGATTGAGAAGCGTTGGATTCGTACCTTGTTTCTGTAAGAAGGGGGTAGCAGCTCTGTAGTGTTTGACAGTCAGTACTACCAGGTCTCCAGCGTTTCTCAAAATGTTCACCGCATCGTCATGTGGACACGCCGTTATGTATTCGCCATTTACTGGAAAGAAAATCAACAAAATGTTATACCTACGCACTGAATCTAAAGTCTAAATAATCATTCACATTTTTAAAGATTATTCAGAACATCTTATTTCTAATTTGAAGAACTTGTCAATAATTCAGGTAAGAAAATTTTAATTTTTTGAAAATCAACATAAATTTCTAAAATATTCATACAATAATGGCTCGTTTTCTGTTTACAAAAGTATGGTCGATTTTTATTTCTAATAAAGAAATTTCTTCCACCACACGTTTTCCTACATAGCCACATGTTTTCAACCGAGACAATACTAATAGTAATGAAAATATTAGGTTCCTAATTCTCATTCAAGTGACTGTTGTCGAAAAATTCGATGTGGCCCAGAAATAAACGCGTAGAAACCAACAACTTTTTACAAACAGTGATATATAATGATACATTTATATTGGAGGCGAATCACGTTGCTGTATTGATGAATAATAGATTGCTTAAACATGTCATTAATCACCCAAATTCACATGGAATACCAGCCAATCGGATTACTGGAAATTCTAACAATAAATTCCAACAAAATCAAACCTTGACAATTAAAAGGGTGTGGAAGTATTCGTTAAAACGTATTTTTTGCAATAAATTGTAGCCCCTGGCGCTTAATTAGCCTTCAATTAAGGGATCGTGTATCAATTCGCTTCTCTGAGTGACCATTTGATAATGCAGTAAATAAAACGCCTTACATGGTGTAAACAAAACTCGATGTACAAGCGGGAAACCAGTGAATCTACATAATATTTGGAGTCGATTTTGTAGGATAATATTTTTTGATTTGACACTTAGTTTTAGAGAAAATTGAGTACGAAGTTAATAATTTTTCGATTTTTTTTCGCAAATTGTTATAAAATATCATGTATTTAGTCAAATTAATACTATCCATAAAGAAAACAAAAAAAAAATTAGAGCAAAGATTAAGTATCCTGCTTAAATAATCCTTGCGTAAATGTGAGATAAAATATAATATAAGGGGTGGAAAAATACAAGGGAAATTTTCCAAAGTGACCCGCCCTGGTAGTTAGTATCTACAGGGCCCCCTCGGGGGAGACATTAACTATCCCATCAACCCTTATGACGAACAAGTGGGAAAAACAACCAACTAGAGAAAGAAATATTCATGTGACCACTTGATTGTGCGGATTAACCCAACTTTGAATTATATTTTGAGTTTTTGTGCTGATAAATCATATTTTACAGGTGTACTTGTACAATCCTATTTATTTAAATATTTTTTTGTACGTGCGACCCTTTTTGTATTGAGGATTAAGCGGTTTTTTTATTATTAAAATGTACCTACCGCCTATTTATTGATATAATGTACTTACATAAAACGAATGTTTGAAATAAGACAGTAAAAAATATTATAATAATATGTACCAGCAAAAATATGGTACCTAAAAAGGGACTTTATGTTGATATAATGTTTATTGCTTTGTAACTAAAAAAAAAAAAAAATGGCAAGCTAGAAGACAAAAATATGTAGTTTCACGACATGTAAATTTAGCTGAGAGTAATGATAATTGACTGATGATTGAATAAATGTTCAGCCAATAAAAGGACAAATTTCATCGAATGTACAAATTGTCGCTTATCAAATATGCGAAACGACTCTCATTCAATTTCGTGAGCGGAGAAAAATGCGCGGACGTGGTGTGTTATGAATATATATTATTTTTACATACGACAATAGTGATCGAAAATGCCGCTAACGGTACTTCGAATGTCATTGGACGTGGCTTGATTAACTGGGGATACTGACATTTATTTTTATTTCAACTGGACTGATTGAGGAGTTCTTTCATGTTAATACAACGGTAATATTCGTAGACCTATGTGAGAAAATCATTTTGAAGGTACTTTACTCAAAAACGACGTATTTATGCAATCAAATAAATAAAACAAATAAGCTAAGCTGCCGATAAAAGCTGGATGTTTTGAGATGTTATTGGATATTGGACTTCTTGGCCTGTTGAGGCGGTAAATAATTAAAATAAATAATAAATCATTTAATAAATTTAAAGTACCTTCCGAGGTAAATAAAACTCTTCATTTAATCAGTTTTTATTTATTGTTACTTTAGGGCTAAATTTTAAAATATGTTTAAAGTAACTTTTCCACCTCTGTGTCGTAAAGGCAAATTTATCAAATTGTAAAAAAATTAAAAACAAAACAATCATGTTTACCTACTCTATTTTTGATTCACTTTTTGAAAACTAATTTTACATGATAATACGAAGAGGCAGATCAACTTTTTATGATTAATTACAGACAATTTGAGACAAAATGCATGTGACGTAGAATTCAGAGCAGTATATCAATTGACTTTATGAGTCGCGATATGCCAACAATTATTATTTAACTACCGCTGTCCACACCCAATTGAATAATTGAAGTCAAGTAATGTCAACGCAGTTTTTCGTCCTTACGTGAAAGCATTATAGAAAGACTGAATCAAATATTTCATAAAATTCTGACCAACGCGTAACGTGATCTCGTCTGCATAAATAGATAATGCATAGCTGCTGTAATTACCTACAAGTTTTATAAAAGTATTATTATTACGGAAACAAAAGAATAATATTTTATAGATATCGACAAACATGCCTCTAGACGTCTAGACGACGGAGAAATGGAGAAGATATTTTATAACATTATGCTTAATGTATCAGAATAAATAATTGCAGATTTTTTTTCATTTATTTATTCACTAATCACCTCCATAGGTCAAAAGGCCCAATACCAGAGGTAACTACAACACAAAACTCCGGGGTTTGAGAAATACCACTTATGATTTTTATTAGATTTCCCCGGGATCGAACCCGGAACCTCCGGTATGTGAGTTTAGAATCTAAGTCACCACACCAAGGCAGACCCCTTTAATGCGTCAGTATAACATTTATGTATATATAAATATGTACGTAATTATTGCCATATATTTTATGTGATCCGTGATACCATGGACTGGCGCTGAAGCGTAAGACTGATCCTCTTGCCCTTATGTAACAAATGACCAAGATTCACTGCACTTGGTGTACAAATGCAGTGATCTATGCACAACGCGAATAAGGGAAAAATACTAGTAGTAACAACAGTATTTGTGAATTCGTGGTTTGAATATTAATTTCAGAAATGTACAAAAAAATGTTTAAAATATGTACAAAATTAATTAGTACATTTGTAAATGCTGGATATAAATAATTAATAACATCTATTACAAATTCTTATTAACATGATATTAAAATGTTTGACCACAAAGTTAATGCTTTGAATATTAATAATACATCTATTACGTTTATGCTCAATTTTCCCTCCTACTGATAAGGTGTAGTGACAACCCTCGGCGTTTTGATAGGAAAGCCTTCGGCATACACGTCTATCGGTTCCCGCTTCGAGAACGGAAGTAAACAGATTCAGGTCACTTCCGGAATATCAAGTTTGGCGTGCGAGATGTGTTCCGGTCGTGTCGTGTGCATTGAAGGATTATGGCTGATGCAGATGTATTATTCGGATGTGAAGGCTGGCATACTAAATTATCCTGCAAGGCGGGAAACGTTCAAATTTCAACACACAACGTCTAATGCTTCTTCTTTCACCAGATCGCTCCTATGTGGAGCATATTGCTGGCCAACTCTCTCCATCACACATCCATCAGCTCCGCAGAGTTTTATGAATATTTTGATTCTATTTCTTCTTCTTCAACAGCCATCATCATCCTACTACTACTTTCCCTTATCCGCAACTAATGGATTATTTATTTTTTCTATCTTACTTTGCCATTATATAATTATTGTGAAAAACTGTAATTGGTTTCATGCTTTTTTTTGTATTCTACTCTTTCATCTATCTAAACTGTTGTTTTTCCTGTAAATAAAAATAAAATAAAAAATAAAAAAATAGGGTACTGCATTGTAACACTTAATGCAGTGTATCTTGATCATTTTATTACATAAAAAGATGATGATGATGATGGTTTTGTACCAGTACAAGGTATCACAGATAATTTATTGATATGAACACCACAGTTTTGAGGGGTTTTAAATATTCAATATTATTTTTACATCAGTTTCAAAGATCGATGTTTTCAATGAGAAAATTTAAAAAAATGTACACATATTTATGTTTGCAAAGTCTGGTTAAGATACCTAGGTAATATTCTGCAACTTTTCAGTGTGTACTTAACACAACTTTAGTATTATAGTTTTCAAACCAAAATAATTTAATTACCTCTTATTATTTGCATCCGAGAAGCTTACGTCGTAAAAGGCAATTATTCCAACAGACAGGCTCGATCATTTAGCAAATTAAGTACCAGTATAACTTACGCCAAACATTTATGTATTTCCGTGTTTGTATAGCCTTTTTGTTTGCTCGAGGCTTACGGAAACAAGGAAAGCTTCGAGAAGTGTTGTACAAGGGGAAGAGTTGAAGGATTATGACGTTAAGTTTTATAGTTGGGAAAATCTCGATACAAACAGAATACGCAATATTTGATATGAACGTACGACATATTAATTTATGTCATAAATCTTCATGTGTGATTCAATCCGCCTATGAACTCGAGGCTATAAATTTGAGGTAATGTGTAAACAAAGCCCGTGGCTCAGTTGAGAGACAAGTTTCGGAACTAAAGAGGTTATGAAGAGACAAGGGTGATTTTGATCGTGTAATAAAGCAACACGCATAATAAAAATTTCAAAATTTAGACGCATACTAAAAAAAAAAACAATTATAAAAGTGAGTTATTTTGATATTTTTTAATAGAATCAATGAACCGGAAGCGTGAGCATCTTTAAAATTTATCAACTTTTATTTAAAAGGGTTGGGTTGGGAACTTTGATCAAACTGTTTGGAAATGCTTTTTTTATTGTAATTATATCCGAAAGACAGCTAATTTTTTTAACCTTATTTGATTATTGTGAAAAAAAAGGCCGAATATTCGTAAAAAAAAAAAGGTAAATGATTCAGGAGGAAAAGTAGATAATTTTATGATATTATAAGAGAAAGGTTTTACCACATATTATGTAAGTAAAAAAAATATAAAAGGCTTAAGGCGAACGAGTAAAAGTGTAAAATATTCGGAGAGGGTTTTAACTGGTCTTAACAGCTTTTTCTATATGGTTATAATATTTTATTCAGAGTTTAACAGGATTAAAGCAAGAAGGGCTTGTGTAATGTAAAGCACCGAATTTTGTATTTTAATACAAATAGAGAGAGATGTTAAAAAAAATGTTACAAACATTGCTCCAAACTAATATACATATTACTTCTACGTAAAATCTTAATTAAGACGGAGATGCTTTCGTAAAAATGAAATTATTTAAAATTAGAATTGAAAAAACTGCCGTAAGAAACCTGTAGGCTGATTGGTTGGTAGATTAACAGGAAATTCGGAATGAGCACACCGGAACCAAGGTGTTACCAATAACAAGACAGAGAAATTTCGACACTACCGATATATTTTTTGTTCAAAAAAAATACTTTTATGCATTACGTTACACGAAATTAAATGCTTTCACAAAATGACTTTTTCAATGATGGGATAATACATATTTATAATATGTTTTTGTTCATTTTTCACCTAAATTTTATAAGCGCATTCTGCAAAATATGAACACATAATATTTGCAAAATTATATTAAAATACAGCTGAAATCTAAGCGTGAATGGTCGATTTTCACAAAGAGGTCAATTACATTGTTGTCAACAGACCGCGAATCCAATATGGCAGGAAAATAGAATTAGTTCCATTGAAAGGAACATTGGTTCATGTTAAACAAATGGAACGGTACAACGGAGCAATCCGAATATTATTCAGTCCCTTTGGGTTATTGTGTTCGCAAATAATGACATGTTTAATTTCAATAAAACCTTATTACGACAGAAAATTGTAAAGACCACTTTGAAAAGGGAATGAAAATTCAATTCGAACATTTACCGACTTCTAAGACTTTATTTAGGCCTCCGGACCAATAGAAGTGATTATTTATTATGTATTTTATTTATAGAGATTTTAATACGATACGTAGGTATTCGTATTATGGAAAAATACTTTGTATCACATATCGTGTATACAACGCAAAAAACGCGAATTTGCAGAAATGTTGTTTTAAAATATAAAATGTCAATCTTAAAAGTAATATCATAAACCGGTTTAAATTATTATTTAAGTAGCTTAAAATAATGAACAGATTGTTTGCTATAGAAATAATTATATTTTGTTATAATTTTATTATATAATGTTATAACATCTCTGCGCAAATTGAACACGAGGATCCAGAACCTTTTACTTGAAAATAATTTTGAAAAAATTTTGCCAACCTTTGATAACAGCATCCCCCACGAAGAGTTGCCCCGTCTGGTCGGCCGCCTGATCCTTGTATATTCTAGAGATGAGAATCGGCAGTTTGTGTTCCGCTCCCCCCTTGATGCTAAGCCCCAAGCCGCCCACTTTCTGTCTGGTGATTTGGACCATTCTTTCCTGGAAAATAACACAAAACATTATTTATTTAAAAAAACTTTTGGTTGCCTGTAAAGTCGGTTTACGAGCGATAATTTTACGTGATAACGTCATAAGAAAACATTAATGAAAAATAGCATACTTTTGTGAATTGAATTGAATTATTATTACTGACTTATCATTATTTTGTATAATACAAAGCAGGAGTTAATTGAAAAATAAATTTTTTTTCCATAAATTATCATTTTTTTGCACTCGTTAATTTCACTTTCACTTTGTGTGCTGCTGCTGTCTCCATTCTACTCGGACGCATCGGCCGGTGGAGTTGAAGTGAGATAGATGCGCCACAAACCGAACGCTTTAGGCCGATCGTGCCTCTCTATCGCTTGTTCCGTGCTACTCGCTTGCACACTCGGCTGAGGCGGAAAGTGACAATGAGTCATGCTTTTTCGTGTGTGCAGTCGGCGTTCATCGATTTATTAGACGTTATCACGTCAATATATATATATATATACCACTGCTTTCAGAAAAAAAAAGTTAATTAACATTTTTAAGGGAAAGTAGCAGTAGTAGTAATTGTTCGCCTGTATAAGAATTATTTTCAACGATCTTATAAGAAATGGAAGTAAATACCATATACAAAGTAAATATTGTTGGTCATGGTGGTAGCTAAAGTAGATAGGGAGTAGTATAAACATAGTATAACTTTCTGTAGGTATGCAAAACTTATCAATGAATTTTATTCGAGATTTTTTTTAAAAAACAAAGTGAGCATTTTGTATATATAAATTATAAATTCGAATTTTAACGATTTATAGAATTTTGATTCTTTAATTCTATAATAAAAACCTTTAAAAAATATTTAAGTTCTGAAAAAATAGTCAATTGATTTGCTTAATTTATAGTTTGTATTTTAATTACTTTGTATTTTTTTAAAAAAAGTAACGAAACAAATTTAGCGGTTGTCCTAAGTAATCACTGCGCAGATAAATATTTTAAATTAGTTTTTCTATATAATTTTGGTTTAAGCGTGTTTGCTTTCGTATTATTTGTTTGTATAAAGGGGAGTTACGCAGAACGCGGGTCGTTCCTTTTTCCTCGCATTTACATGTACTAAAGGAACACCTGAATGTTTTCAGGAAAATTCAAAGGAAAGGGATCTATTTAAAACAATACACACAAAACCCTTTTCTGAAAACTGTACACCACCCGAGAGACATAATCCCAAAGTCGCAGACACTTAGTATAATTGTTAAAGGCTACATGCGATTAATTTTTATTAGTTGCATAAATTAAATTTATTAAAAAATTCACAGAATTTGTTGCGTACTTTATTTGGAAGATACTTATGTCATTCTTGTTTCTTTATTGTTATTATTTTAGGTACAGTGTTATTATTTCTTCGGTAAGTGTATTTTAAATAATGCATAAATACGAGATTTAAGATTTAATTTTAAATCGATTCGTGATCACGTGGTGAGAGTCACTAACTCCGGATAAGATTGGAATCCTCTTCGATCAAAAATCTTTTTTCCTTTTTAATTGGAAAGTAGTTTACCTATGGAAATATTTATACCACATAAAAAATATATATATTATATCTTATTCAAAATACACGCTTTGTAATGTAAACAATTTTTATATATATCATCATTGTATCAGCTCCCTATGTGGAGCATGAGGATCCCACAAACTGCCTCCAGTTCCCGTGCATCCTCTCAAGTCAGGTCCACGTCCGGTGGTTCTGATGCAAACTGCCGACGGGTTGTCAACAGTGGACATCCAGGATGCCGAGAACCTGGTGCCTTGTAAAATAGACAAGCATGGTGGCGGCTCTCGGGAGGCATAAGTAGTATATGGCCCAGCCAACCGAAGCGCCTTCGCCGGATGACAGTCTCACAACCTTATAGAATAGAGCCTTTAGGTTAATATGAAATTTATCAGGTAAAATAAAAATCACATAAGATAAAATAATAATTAAACATTTTCAACGAATAATTTCATTTCACGGTATTAGCATAATATCCTTGAAAGGGATAATGGAGAGCAATTTTCTTAATACTACAAAGCTGAAGTTAATTAGTCTGTTTTATACACGAAATATATTATTTTTACCAAACAGAATAAACGCAAATAATAATCACTCTATAATTTAATTAGAAATGGTTTTAACGTACGAGTTCATAATTAATATAAATATTGTATCTACCAAGATTAAATTAGTTAAGCTTATTCAATATGTTTTTATTCCAGAGCATTTAAGCTTAGATTACAAGCCTAATATTGCAAGTAATCAATAGAATTTAACTAACTTTTTATAATGATAAATTTAAGAATTGTTTCAAAGATGTAAAAAAAACCTGGGATGAATGTAACAAAATTTTGGGCAGAAAAAGTAAAACTAATTGTGACGAAGTTATAAAAAAAATATTTTTTGAACGCCAAAGATAACTGTGTTGAAAATGTTTCAAATGAATTTGCTAAGTACTTCTCGGATAATGTATCCCAATTAATGCATGTATGCAATATAAAAATTTCTGGGCCAGAGCCCGATATGCTTCCACATAGTTTCTATTTACCCAAAGCTAAACTATCTGAAGTTGTGTAAAATAAATAAAGCTTACAAAAAACTCTAAAACATCAGGAGCTGACTTCATTCGAATGTCTGATTTAAAGAAACATGTACAATTATTGGGACCTATTGTTACACATTTAATAAATACTATTATACACCAGGGAATAATTCCTAAGAAACTAAAAATGTAGTGTAATCAGACCAATCTACAAAGGTGGAGATCACTCTGTATTAGGCAATTATAGACCAATTAGTATCTTACCTGCTCTTGAAAAAATTCTTGAAAAATATATTCTATCAAAATTAACTCAATATCTTAATCAGTTTAAAATCTTAGATACTAATCAATATGGGTTTCAAAAGGGTAGGAGTACCGAAATTCTACTGCAAAATTTTTCCAATCATATAAATAATGAATTAAATAATAGAAAACATGTATTAGTACTATTTATAGACTTCTCAAAGGCTTTTGATACCATCGATCACATAAAATTGCTGAGTTACTTAGAAATAATTGGGATTAGAGGTCCAGTTCTCCATCTTTTTGAAAATTACCTCACAAACAGAACTATGTCAGTAAATATCGATGGCTCTAAGAGCGATATACAGAACATTAGTGCTGGGGTTCCACAAGGATCCGTATTAGGGCCTATATTATACATAATCTATGTTTCTTTCATAAAAGGCATTTTCTCAAATGTAAGATATTATGTATATGCGGATGATACTGCACTTGTCATTTCTAATGAGAAATTTAAACGAATGTAATATAATGCTACAAAATGATTTTAATAAGCTGCAAAATTGGTGTCATGACGCAGGCCTATTAATTAATTCCAAAAAAACAAAATTAATGCATATCAGATCCCCTCACGCTAAATTTAGTACTTTACCTTTAATAAAAAGCTCATAATTTTGATTGCCTTCATGACACCAATAATTGTAGAACTTGCTCATGTGAAAATATAGATATTGTTAATGATTATACTTATTTGGGAGTAGTAATTGATTGTTTCTTTAAGTGGGACATACACACGTGGAAAACATGTAAACGCCTGAGATCTGTTGTTGGACAATTACATAAGCTAAAGTTTCTAGTACCCCTATCCACATTAAGATTAGTGTATTTATCCCTTGCTGACTCTATAATAAGATACGGTATTACTGCATGGGGACATTCTTGTGCAACTAATATTAAAAATGTGCAAAATGTACAAAACGCTCTCTTAAAATTGATTGCTCCCATAAATGTGTATAATCTAAGGAAAAATGTTCCATTCTTATTCCAATCGCTTAACATATTACCCATTAAGGGGATATTATGGAACATAATTATTTCACAGCAACTGTTTATTAATGAATATAAAAATAAATTGGAACATGTTTATCAAACAAGATTCACATTAAATGATGGATTAGTTGTCCCTAAAACTAAAAATAAATATGGGCAGAGAACATTGGAATACATTGTTCCCAAAATTATTTAATATGTTGCCAATGGAATTAAAAAAATCTTTAAGTAAAATGAAAATATTGGCTCCTTGAAGATCTGGCTTGGAGAAAGAGCTGTTTTGTATTGAATCTATTAGTATTTCTAAATTCTTTCTTCTTTTTTCTTCTTTCTTTTTTCTTTTTCTTTATGGTTAAATATTATTTCTTAGACTAATTTATTTTTACTTTACTTTGCACTCTAAAACAGCTATAATTTTATTTTATTATTTTTTTGTTGCACCCGATGACAAATTGTAAAAATACAGTTTATCGGGACAAGATTGATGTATTAATTTTAATTTTAAGTTTTTCAAGTTTGTAAAATTGTTTATTATAAAATAAATAATATAAATAAGTATGAAAAACATTATTAATGCCAAACAGATTTTAAAGTTTTTTTTGATAAGCAAAAATGGAAGTAATTACTGTACGTAGTCTATTCTAGGGAGGGGGACTTTTATAAAAGGACATTTTCAATAAAAATGTTAACATAGAAAAAAAAACTAAATTAAAAAAGGGTCACAATAATATAAAGTTGGGAAGAAAATTAAATCGGGTGGTGGTCTCTACCGCAACTGCTTTTGCAGTCCTAAAATTTTAATATCTCATTAACATAGAACGTTGCAGGAGTATAATAGCGAATCAAGTCTACTACTACCCTTGTTCGCACACACGATGCATAAGGCACAATATTGGTAGACCAAGGAAGTGCAGTTTATCTTGATTGTTTACTGAATGAAGTGCAGTGTATTTTTTACATTAAGGCTAGATGATCAGTCTTACGCAACTTATGAATCAAGTCACAAGATAGAAAAAATGAATGTAGGAGAAAATTAAAATCCTGTGATCGAACAGAAATAACTTATAATGCTGATTATGATTACAAGTTACAAGATCCAAAATACTTTATATTTATATATATATTATATGTATATTTCTTACTCTAGCATGGAGGGCGGGTCTGCTCTCTCTGACTGGGACCTCCTTCTGCACCGCCAGCGTCTCCATGGACAGCCTCAGCCGGGCAGGCTCCGGGCGACTCTTGCCGTCACTCACTCGCACCATGCCGGTGCGGATCTGCAATAGAGACGACAACAGTTTCATAACGACTCTTTTACATGGCTTGCGGATTTAAAAATAGAAATGGAAGTGGCGTCAAAATGAAAAATTGGAAAGTTTAAGGACACTTAAATGTTCTTCGGAACCAATAACATAAAAACACGGCATAATAAGCCGCTAACCCAGAAAAACATAATCTGTATCCTGAAAGCTGTAAAAATATACGAACATTGATATCAGCAAGTTTTTACTCGTATTTGGTAAAGAAACGTGAGTCTTATTTTTTATTGAAATACAGCACAATACTCCAAACACCTGTTTGGTGTATCGAAAATTCCGTACCTAAAACGATATAAATTGCGATTATCCACTTCAACTTGAAAGATATTGAATTTACCTTCGTTTTAAAAGTGCTATTCTTTATTACGCCTCCCGCCTAAGTAAGTAATATGAACGCTAAAACGGACGAAACAAGCGGCTTTCCCGCCCAAATTTCAGGATACCCAAAATTTCAGGATACCCATGCATAATAAATCGATACGGCTGTGAAAAATTCATCACCCCAATCTGATATTCCGCAAATCCTCATAAAAATACGGTATAAAAAATTTTCATTTTTTTAATCGGTTAAATATGAATACGGGAAAAGGGTAATCTAGTTAGACATGACACCCCGGATCTTAGGACTCGTTTACTATAGGTATTTTGTAGGAGCATTGACGAATCTTCCGTCGACGATAAAAAAAAATTGTTAAAAAATTAGGTTTTTAAGCCGCGAGTAACTTAAAGCGTTATATGGAATAAAAAAAAACCAGGTTTCTGGGTTAAAAATTTTTTGAACGAGTACGTTTTTGTGTGAAAAATATTATATGTTTAATTCAGGTTTCTGCTACTTTTTATAAATAATTTCTAATGATATTCAGTTTTAATTATAGTTGGTTTTAATGATAGAGTATTATATATTATACACCCCGTATGAAAAAACCAATAGAAGTAAGTTTACATATCTATAGCTATCTTTATATAGCGCAGTTTACTACACAGTTTTCTGTGCAGTCTGAAAACGGTCCCGTATAAAGGTAAAACTGCATGAAAAACTGTGTGCTAGTGTCAGATTTAAGCTGACGTGACAGTCAATGTTTTTTATGTAAACGTTTAAATAGACATTGGTTTATTGTATGCTTTTTAAATACGTAAAAAAAACAATAACATATATACATAATTAGCTAAATATACAATTTCCTTAGAGCAAACATACGATAATAACTTACAATCGCGTTTCAAAAATACACATATTTAGCGTGTCTTTTGACAGAAGTTTGACAGACTGCACAGTTTTCTGAACAAGAAACTGTGTAGTTTTCTGAACAAGAAACTGTCTCATATAAAGTGGGCATTAGTAACATAATGCTATTTATAGGCCGCCGCGCGCCGCTTTTATAACGCCTGCATCACACTTGTTCTCCTCTATGGCTGCGAATCATGGCACCTAACCAGGGCAAAAATAGCAAGCTTCTTTCATGAGTTTTTATTTTAAATATGGTCGACTAAAGATTTCTCAAGGCTCCTAAATATTATCCATCTAAACGAGGACTAATTTTAAATATAGGAATCCACCCCTGGCACACTTTTTGCTATTTTTAAATTGAAATTTAGATTTTTATCATGCCCGTACAACGGTTTTACAAGGTAAATTAAATTAAATACGATTATTTTTATTTGAAATTGAGGCAGTAATTTAATGAAACCCTTTTTATTTCGTTACAAAAAATGAAGCTTTTTTCCGTTAGGTTGACGCTCTTAATTAAAGGTCGTTTTAATTCAGCAGGTACATGAAATGTTCTAAATTTTCTTTCCAAAAAATACGCAAACAACACGTGAGTGTTAGATTTACGCGTTGAGGCTTTTTAGGCTTTTTAAGCAGTGTCATTAGTAATAGTAAATACAATTTGGTTACTACTACTTATGTACAAATCAACTAAGGATTGTTATAAGTAAAAAATAATTATAGAGTAATAAAAAAACATCAATACACTATTAAAATTCTGTAAATAGGGTATATAAGTACTTTGAAAATGTTAAGCATAAAATAAAATGCATAAAACTCGTTGAAACGAAGTTCCTTTCGTAAAACCACAACCGAAGTTTGAAGTGTTTTATTAAAAACTTTCTGTGTTTTATTGTGTATAATATATTTCTACGAACAATGCCAACACTTCAAAGCAAACTTGATTAACATAAAAAATATAACTAACCCTACTCACTAGTGTAATATACAATAATTTATTCTTGTAGTTTGGAGCTTTAAACATAATAAACACACATAAGTACTAACATCATTTTATAGAATTTTATTTTGCTTAAACAAATCACACCGTACTTGTCTTTTTGTAAAAAAAAAAATGAAAATCACATTTAGTTAGGTACAAATTGATGCTTGTGCTTGTCAAATTTACATCTTAACAAGTATTGCATTTCACGTCAATTCCGATTTTTTAAACTCAAAACAGCTCATATATTTTTATAGAGACAGGAATTAAAAATAATTAATATTCGCAACTGTCACCTTACTCGTATGTTCTTTTAAAAATAAATGCATATAAATCGTGAAATAATAATGGCAAATCTTCAACTTCTTTGTCTTATTCAACTTTTCAACACTCGTTATGAGGAAATTGTATAATTCCTTGGTAAGGTCGGTGGAGTAAATGCCAAAGGCTTAAATGGTAGAGAGAGTACAGAATAATAATTATTGCTAAAGAATATGGAATTATATGAAAACCGACTTTTTACTAGGGATGCTAGGCTATCAGTCATTATGGAGGAGGAGAGACTTTCCCTGGTGGTCCGCACTCAGAAAGTGGTGCATTAGGGCACTGTATTGGTATACAAAGTGCAGTGAATATCGATCAATTTGTTTACAGGCATCACCTGATCGGCTTATTTCACGCAGTTCAGCTTCAGTCCAAGGAATCACACATGTAAAATTTTAATTTTACTTTCTGTTTTTGCTATACCTTAAATATCTATTGCAGTATTATTTATAATTGTATTAAGAATGATTTGGATTTTCTGTTATGTTCTTAATATCTTTTAAATAAGTAAATAAATAAAATAAATAAGTTAATTACCCATAGGGCGAAAATGAAATTCAATTCCCGGTAAAGTAATATGCATGGTTGCCCAACGTGCTAACTACTACACCTTGTCCCGTAAATATTACAATTAAATAAACAAAAAACGTCTGAGGAATAATCAAAACGAAAAAGTTATCGCGATGAGTTTTATTTCATCGCGTAGAGAATTCTATAATCCAATTTAAATCCGGACAATGTTTTCTTTTCCCTTCATATCCCGACTGGGGACAAACATGCGCCCCGCCCACACAGCCAGTCCACGGTAACAGCACAACAGGGGTACACGACCGGCTCATACAGGGGACGGGACGCATGCATATTGTATGGGAGTGTTTGTACGAGAGTAGAGAGGCGCTGAAAACAATTTCAGGGGAACTGAAAAAATACATGACTATTTTTGGTTGAGAAGAGGCGTATCAAGGCTAGAATAATCGCGTTTTGCCCTTTACTTATAACATGGCCAAGTTAGGGGTACACATAAAAATGGGGTTGTTGTTTTTTTTTACGGAAAATTGAGACAAAAAAAAAAACTAGATCGTTAATTCGCCAGAATTTAATGTGCTCTTTAATAACTAATTGTTTTAATTTCGCTGCCACCTTTACTTATCCTGAAAAATGGAATAAACGAAGACATCGTTTATTTCCATTAAATTCATATATAATACATTTTCAAAAATTGTTTGTAGTATGTGTGATAATTATTTTGAATCTCTGTGGTTTTCAATAAATCAAGAATATAATTTTGAAAACACCAAAATTTCTAAGTGCATCCTTAAGTGAATAATATGTTAAGAGATAATGGCTGAGCGAAAACGAAAACAACAAAAAACTTGAAGAGGTACAACGTGCAGAGTGCTCTGATTGCTTGGAAATCTTAGTAAAAGCTGACACAAGTTGCATATATTATGCTTACACCATATTTACATATAATATAATAGGTTTTTTGAACATCCCCGAGTAAAACTAAATTTTACAACTAACAATAATAAAATTACTGCTCTCATTTGCAATAAAAACGACAATTTTTTTTTTTTTATATGGATATTTTTAAGTGAAATAACGGCGCACAGGGGCGGTAAAGAAGGTGGTAGAATAAAGTAAACAGACACTATATACACCGTTTCCCACGATGAGACCGCGAAACTCCAGAGGGTGATTATTCATGATATTCTGAGAAAAAAATCTTAATAAAGTTTTTCAAAAAACTCAATTCTAATTTCTTAAAAAAATGATTAAAATATGAATAAAAATTCACGCGTGTAATACCGTCCATTTTTGAACTGGCTAACACCACGTGACCTGCACCAATTTCAGATATGAAATTCGTATTTTGAATGTCCGCACAAGGCAAGGCGTTCGGTGACCAGAGTGGACCCCCACTCCTCCCCGCCCACCGCCACCCCGCCACCGCTAGCATTTCAAACAGAAGCCAGTATTACATAGTCGCTTTTTATTAATACTTTTTTTTAATTAATTATTAAAAATGCCCGGATCAAAAAACTTTATAAGGATTTTTTTCTCAGAATACCATGAACAATCACCCTCCGGAGTTTCGCGGTCTCATCGTGGGACACGGTGTATTTGTAAGGCTGTACTACCACACACTTTATATTAATATATCCTCGAACTGAGACTCTCAGCCCATACAATTGAGAAAAAGTAACCAAAGAGTTCTTTGTATCTAGGACTATTGAAATCCGTATTTTTATAATAGAACAGGCGATTTAAAGAGAGGTTAGATGTTATTACAGATGTAGATATTTGACTTATTTTCTATTGTCAGAAAAAAGAAATTCTACATTTACTAAAATAGTTTAAGGCGAACTTAGTGTGTGATGTAATGTGATAAAGATTTATATTATAGCTATTTTATGCCAAACACAAAATATACGATAACTATAATTTACTATAACGATAATTACTATAATTTAATGAAAAAACTACAATTTATATATATTTCTTAATGTTTTTCTTTTTCGGGAGTTCGACAGCAATAAACTATTAAATTTAGTTGACGATTTATTGATGATCGGAAAGAAAAAAATATTTAAAAGTAGGCAAGACAAATATTTTTATAAAACTAAATGTATTTATGTAGCCTTACTTAGCTAATGCTGTATTAACAAATAATTTAGAATAAATGTATAACTAGTAAAAAGTTAATTAATCTGTAAGGAATTTAACCATATTTGATTAAATACATTTTGTCCATTTAAAGACAATTAAAATAGTATTTCTACATGAAATAAATTACGAGAGTTGGTTCAAATCCTAAAATAACGTAATACAAATAAAAAAAATGACAAAGGGTGTCAAGTTACATAGTTAGAGTGGTTCTCCTAGTTTCAGCTAGAATATTGCGTCTACGAGCTTTGTATACAAACCTTTCCCAAAGTATTCGCGTACGACTCTCATTGCCAAGAGAGAAAATGAGATCTGATATGTATACAAAACTTCACTGCATGTTTTGATGATTACAATTTACTATTATTGTTTGTTTTTGTGGTGTAGTTTAGAAAGAAGGTAAACAATAAAATATCTAGGAAATTATAAGTTGTACGCACGTTTAATAAAATTGTTAATACATATCTACTATATCTGTGGTAATATCGTAGAAAATGAAAAAAAACACAAAAATCGCAACTACTACATGGCAGATAATCAAATACTAGGTGAAATGGGGAATGTTGTAATACATCAAGTGGCCACTTAACCCAGCCAATGACAGGTCATAAGCCCTGTAAACGCTTAGATATCCATATTACCTTCCAAACTTCTCGTCTCTGCTGAGATGTCAAATTATAATAAATATGTATTATAGTGAGAAGATTCATGAATGAAGGCGCATTCGTTTTTTGTAATAAAAAATTATTACAATTATAGCAAAACGTAGACAATGTAAATGTACTGTTAGAGATTCTTGAAAAAAAAAGCATTAAATCTTTTTTGTCTCTACATATTTTCACTTAGAATACAACATACCATTATTTTATCAACAACAAGAAATCTTACATAATATTGTTTCTATAATGAAATATAAATTAGCTGTATCTGTTAGCCGGTAATAAACACATGGTTTTTTTTTAAATTGTGGAAGTTGAAGTGAATTTCATTCGATAACGAACATCAAATCAACTGGTAAACCTCTCAGATAACTCGGGATACAACTTATTACCTTAATTACACCTTTCTTTGGGCAATTTTAATTTCAAGCCTGCTAATTACTTTTCCTTTCATATTATGTATCAAACGACTGGAAATTATTCAAACAGAAACGGATTTAGGCGTAAAATAAATAATTATGTTTAAATAACCTTCAAGGTATATCAGTTTCGTCCTGTCAATGTTAAATCGTTCGAATTAATTTGGTAAAAGCCATTTGGCGCTTAATTTATTGGAAACCCTTTTGAAAGTATTATTACCTTTCGTGGAAATTTTACAGAGAGGCAAAAATGTACAAATAAATAACTTAAAAAGCAATTGATTTAAAAAAAATCGTTTGTATATTTCTCCATTTCCCTTTGATAAAACGAATGAAATTTTCTTTTCTTGCAGCAAAACCTGTCATTGTGCATATCATGTGATTTTTACGTTTCAATACGTTGTACCCAGTTTTGTATGGGGTCAAAAAGGTTTCCTTTTCTATAGTTTTGTCTGCTTCGTAGCATAGTGGTAGCGCATTTAGCTACCATGCATGAGGTCACGGGTTCGATATCCGTAGGGGGTCAACATGAAATATCTACGTGCATGAGATTTTTATATTCATGTTTCATGCGTGTTACCTTGGACTAGTACTGAAGCGTATGACTGATCATCTTAACTTCATGTAATAAAATGATCAAGATAAACAGCCCTTGGTGTACCGATGCAGTGCCCTATGCACCATTGGATGCGAATAAGGGAAAGTAGTTGAAGTAGTAGTAGTTTCTATGGTTTTTGATCTCCATACTGAACACAATTCTTGCATTTTAATTAAGTGCGTAAGTACTCGTAGGTACCTACTTTTTTTTTATTTCCCTTTAACAAAACGTATGAAATTTTCTGTTTTGTTTTACAAAATGGACTTATTGCGAAGTTTTGTGACGTGACGCTCATTGCGCTGAGCTGGAAAAGCCAAAATTTCTGACAAAACAAAGTGCCTACTTAACACGCGATTGAGACTTCTGGCACGCGCGGGTCTAACCCCGCCTTAACCCCCACAAAGCGCGGGAAATTCTCCCTTCCGGATTGGCTTTGAGCGGGAAAACAATGAAAAGTGAGCGCGTCGAACAATATGGGTACCATTATAGTTGGCTCAGCAAACTAATCAGTAATCAGTATCACGGATTGAACGAATATCTTAACATGAGATGGAATAACTTGAAGACATATTAAAATCAATTTTTTTTTTAACTAGTCCCCAATAAATGAAATTAAAACAAGATGTTACCCAAAAGTATCCTCTAAATTTAATTATTTGGACATATCATATGGCAAAAAATGTTTAATTAAAAAAAAAATATAGAAAATCGCTCAACATTAATTTGTAAGTGTTGACCAAATCTACATTCGCACCTATTACAGTTCCGAACTTGGATAGTAGTCTCCAATTTCATTGGACATACATATATGTAACAATAAATGTATATTTATTGGAATGTCTATATGCGTGTGAACGTTCTGGTCATATTCAGAATTAATAAAAACATATTTAAGAAAATATTAATATAATAAGATAAGTTATATTTAAATAAATTAAATAATAGTATTTATTTTACGAATAACAGCAATAATATAACTTTCTGCAAATAAGCCATTTTTAAAACATATTTGGGGAAAGAATCTAGAATCTTGTTGTGATTCTGGAGGCGTTTTGGGAATCTATTTTGTTCAATCGGCAAGCACGGAGCCGCCAGAGCCAGCCGTCACGTGCTACGGCGCTTTTTCCTTTTCAAGAAATCCCCTAAACAGTTTAGTCGAATGGGGATCATTACGACACAAGGGCTCCACAGAAATCTAATTTATTTCACGTTTGTGTATCGTTTTCCTATATAGTGGAACCTAAATATCGGCGGGACTAATTACAGCAGCTAACACAAAATATGTCCATACGTAAGTTGGTATGTAGGAATTACGCCACAGTATAAACCTACCTTCATTTTATTTAAGTCATCTTCTTTACAAAACTGGTAAAAAAATATAAAATATTGGTATGTTTTTTTATTATTTAACAATATAACTAATAAGACCTTAAGAGCAAAGTTTGGAGGGGGTAATCTCAATTCCATTCGATCTATCCTCCTTTTAGTATTAAGTTCAAAAACCATAGAAAAGGAAACATTTTAAACCCCATACAAAACGGGAGATAATGTACTGAAACGTTAAAAAGAATATCATAAAAAATGCAAAATGAAATGCTAGCTTAAAAAATCGACCACTGAAATACAAAAAAAAACTTTTGCAGATTTGATATTGAGGTTTTATATAGACAAAAAAGATAAATAATATTGTGGATATGGTATGATGATGATGATGATGACAATATAAGAATAATTAATAACATTTTGGTTATGCGAACACTCAAGCATCTGAGGTGTTAAATGTGTTATTAGACACAAATTACTCCCTTTAAGAGCCTGCACACCACACGACCACGTAAATATGTCTTACATAAGGAGAATATTCTAGAATTTTCACTTGAGCATGACAAAGGAAGATGGCGGTTAATTTGGCCAAACTGAGTGTTTCGCGCCCTTTTCGGGACTCGACTTAACGTCAAGGGTTAGGTGTTATAATGGAGTGAGAGGAAATTCACTCACACGACCTGCTCGTATTATCACATTACGGCGAGCTTTCGAACATTACGTGACTATTTCCTTCATTATGGCAAATATTCTAACCACATATTTTTACTATAGGGATATTCTTAGTAATAGGGTAAAACTGACAAATATTAGGTACCTACAATTTAACCGTTTTTCCAAATAAAATAAATTATACTGTTTAAAAAACAAAACGGGCGTTTAAACCATTTTAAGAATTGACTAAGAATACACGCACATCGGCATAAGTAATGTGAGAGCTATACACATGTCAGCTATTTCAAGGCTTCCTCTGAATACGTAGTGAAAAGGGCTGATAATATACAAGTACAGCTAGTGGAGGGCAGCTTCTGTATATATAATATGTACAATGTACATGTCGCAGCTTAAATATAGCTGGATCACTCAATATATTAATAATAGGGGGTTATTAAATGACAAAGCTATACTGCACTTACAAGGCATCAGTTTTCCGGCGTCCTGGACGCTCAGAGCTGATAACTCGTCCGCTTGCTGAACTTGTATGCAGTTTGAGTTTTTATGATATACTCAAATACTTCAATTTCGGGGCTGCCCCTAAAATAGTCGAAAATAATTGTGCTAGAAAGCAGGAAACAAGTTGCGCTAAAAGTGGGATTTAAATATAGGTATTGCAATCCGGAGTCTACGACTTTACCACAAGACCACATCACCACCATAATCATTATCCACTTTAGCTCCCTATGTGGAGCATATAGATTCCACAAACTGCCTCCAATCCCCGTGAATCCTCGCAAGTCAGGTTCACATTTCGCAGTTCTGACGCAAACTGCCGACGGATTATCAACAGTAGACGTCCAGGACATCGACGCCGATACCCCGTTAAATTACGCGAGTGCTACAGACATCCAGTTTTCTAGGTTAGGTACTTTATTTTCTAACTAGAAATTTTGCCTTCCCTTGGAGAACTATCTATGTACTACTTCAAACAGTGCAAATTTGAAAGCCCGTGATATAAAAACCTATGAAAGAAATGATCGAGAATTATTTGTTGCTTCTGTTGGCATTTACGACAAAATGATGAAGCGGTTTCTTATAATATTTGTACGGGAGAACGGGGCCCTCGGAAACGCGTAATTTACTATGAACTACTTTCTATTATAATACGCCTTTTGAGAATAACCATACATTTGTCACACCTACTCGGTTATTTTTATTTATTTCTCAGCATATTAAGTATGAAGTTTGTATGACAAACAGTCCCACCTCGCAAGCCTTTGTTAGGAAAATATTACTTTCTTTTACTTGAAAGAAAAATTGTTTGATATTTATCTAAATCGTTTTTTGTGTACTTTAGCGTTACAATCATAAAAACAAGCCACGAATTAATCGATTAAATTTCTTGGAAAAAAACAATTCGCTTACCAATTGAAAATAATCAGAAAATGTAGTAAACTAGCTTATATTTGAAAATATCTCGGAAGAAATCTTGTTTTCAGCAATGATTATTAATTTTCCAACATGTCTCTGGTTTTTAAAAAAGTATTTTGTAACATCAAAATGCTACAGCATTATTTTTTTGCAATTAAAAGAAATATGTTAACTGATTTTACGTAAAATAATTCGCAATAGAATTAATGAAAAAGTGATAAAAATTGAGAATCCATCATCAAAATAAACCATTTTTTTAGAAGATATGTTTCTACGCGAATTATTAATTTTATGTAGCTATATTGAAACAATGTTTAGGAAGGCGGTTGATCATGGAGGAAGTGTCGTTATTTAAGCATAATACCTACATTTATTTTTAAATAAACAATCTGAATTTAAGTTTACTAGTACTATAGAGAATTATTCTGAGAAATCATCCGAAATTTCGTCAATATTTACAGTCATATTTCGCGTGTAAACGACTTGCACACACCTTGCCGGCATTAGACGTTTTAGGATTGGACGTATTTCTACGTAAGACTTAAATGGTAGTGCAACGACCATAGAATGGCGTGAAGAAGGTGATAATTATGTGAGTGTAGGGGAGTGCCTGGAGAATCCACAGAGCCGTGAAGAGCGGACATATGTAGAGATACGACCATCTATCCGTTTACTGCCAAACACACAGGGTGCTCTTATTAGTAGAATAAAATATTTTAAATAAGAGTTTACATAAATAAGTAGTTTACAGTACAAAAACCGTAAAATGGCGTAAAAAGGTTTATTAAATCAAAATGTATACGTGTTAGTTCGATTTTTTCATTAAAATTACAAAAAACTTTTGGATAATTGTTTCACATTGCATTTTGTATCTACATACTGAAATGTTTTTCTTACAAGAACTGCATTCTGATTAAAACATTTGTTTAAATATAGGCGGAATACCAGTTAGCTGTAAGGTTGACTTTTACATCCAATTTTAAACAGATTACCTACACCTAAATAATAAACCTAAAGTAATTACTGGGGAGTTGCAGTAGGCAACTCGTTAGGACATGATATTTTTTAAACATATATTATATAAATATGTTGAAATAATTTATTTTTTTTAATCTAAAAATTATAGTGATTAAACTAATGGAAATAATATATTTTTAAAAATAAATTGGTATAGAAAAAGGAAAATAACTATATAAAATACTATTTTCCCAAATTCGTACCCAATGGTGCATAGGGCACTTCATTTGTACACCAAGTTTAGTATGTTTTGATAATTTTATCAGATGATCAGTCGAACGATTCAACGCCATATCAAAAATTTTATATGAAAAAACTTGAAAAAAAGTGGTGTTAATTTTGAACGGCGCTACTTGCTGTACTTAATAAAAAATATTAATGCGACATCCTTTATTATATGCAAGAACGCAATCGCAACTCAAAGCATGGGAAGCGTGAAGCAGGAACGAAAGGTCGTAACTCCGCAGCCGGTGATATTTTCCGTTTTTTCAGTGCAATCTCCAAGTTCAGAGATGCATTCACGATAGTAGTGAATTTATACGACGAGGCAGATTCAAGATATATATATCATGGTTGTGAAAAATGAACACAAAAATACTAAGATTTTAGGAAAACGTATCAACTAACTGGTTAGTGCCACTAACTATAGACTAACGTGAAGACGCCATTTCCCCGAAGGGGGTGGCAGAGAGGATAGAACGCCACACCACTCTGTCCTTGAGATACTTCTCTTGCTTCCTCCACATTCATACATCTTCTCATGCACGCACGTCGATTATTCCGACTTTAATTGACTCGAATTCTACATCCAGGCACAGTTCGCATGTATAAATTAAAATTACAAAAAATTTTAGCCGTTGTTTCACATGCATCCATTCGCTCTACATGACCGAACCATCGTAAGAAGACCTTTCTTAATTTTGTCATTTGTGCTTATCTCAGCCTTGCATTCTGCTCTAATTTCGATATAAGTGTAAAAAAACTATTTACATCCCATTATGTTTATTTATTTACACCTAAATAATAAACCTTTTGATATTTAAATATTATTTTTGTAGCAACTCAGTGACATGTTATTGAGAAACGGTATGATATAAATATGTTGAAAGAATTTATTTTTTTTTCTAAAAATATGCGTGATTAACTAATACATAATATATTTTTATTAAACCGTCGCGTCGGTCGGCATTCAAAATACGACATATTTCCCATATTTCAAAAACCCAATGGTGCATAGTGGCTCTACAACACACCAAGTTTAGTATGTTTTGATGTTTATCAGATGATCAGCCGAACGATTCAACGCCATATCAAAAATTTTTATTCCTTGATAAAAAAATCTTGAATGGTGTTCTAAAAAAGTAGTGGTGTTAATTTTAAACGGCGCTACTTGCTGTACTTAATAAAAAATATTATGAATGCGAAATCCTTTATTTATATGCAAGAACGCAATCGCAACTCAAAGCATGGGAAGCGTGAAGCAGGAACGAAAGGTCGTAACTCCGCAGCCGGTGATACTTTCCGTTTTTTCAGTGCAATCTCCAAGTTCAGAGATGCATTCACGATTGTGAATTTATACGACGAGGCAGATTCAAGATATATATATCATGGTTGTGAAAATGAACACAAAAATACTAAGATTTTCAAAAACGTATCAACTAACTAACAATCCACTAACTATAACTAACCATCACGCCATTTCCCCGAAGGGGTAGGCAGAGAGGATAGAACGCCACACCTACTCTGTCCTTGCATACTTCTCTTGCTTCCTCCACATTCATACATCTTCTCATGCACGCACGTCGATTATTCCGACTTTAATTGACTCGAATTCTACATCCAGGCACAGTCGCATCTAAATTATTTTAGCCGTTCTTTCATCATCCATTCGCTCTACATGACCGAACCATCGTAAGAGACCTTTCTTAATTTTGTCAATAATGCATATCTCAGCCTTGCATTCTGCTCTAATTTCGATATAAGTGCAAAAAACCTATCACATCCCATATGTTTATTTATTTCATATAATAAAGTTTGATATTTAAATATATTTTTGTAGAACTCTGATATGTTATTGAGAAACGGTTGATAAAAATTTAAGAGATAACTCTTTTTAAATATGCGGAAAAAAATTATAATAAAATATTCGTATTGTACCGTCGCGTCGGTCGGCATTCAAAATTCCGACATAGGGTAGAGATTTCAAAAAATCAATATCATATCTCTAAACACATGCGACTTTACTTGGGTTCATGTTTCGTTATTATGATAGCCACTGAATCGATGGTCTTTAATTTCACATTCCTTGATGATAGGTCATAACTAGACAGTTTGTCCAATCTATCACCAATACTACGCTTACCCATTTAGTCATACTGTGTTAGTATTGTGCATCATTAATAATTCATTTGTCTCAAGCATTTCATTAAATATCGTAAAACACACTTTTTGTGAACACGTGAATATTCATTCAAAATCTCGATACGCTTTCAAGCAAATATTTTGCAGTCGGGTATTTTTTACAGATCCAAGATACAGCCCTGGGTTTGGTACATATGTGGTACATATCGTAACCCCAATACCCTCGATTGGATGAGACCAGCGATAAGTAATACCATCGTGTGAGTTCTGCAGCTGAAAAGAAAATCGTAGAACTTTAGTAGAAACGCCGCCGGCGGCGGCTGTACATAACCATCTGAGAAAAAAGACTCCAACGCGCAACGTTTCCACTGTCTAAAGACGCCAGCACTTAAGCCAATACACTCACAGTTTAAAACGTGTGACGCAGGTGTCTAGTGATGACGTAGATGCTTAGTGATGACGTTATGAGTGGCGTAGTGGGTCACTATTTTTCAAGTATGGAATGCCATTTCTCAGAAAAAAAAAATTCGAAGGATTTTCCCCTGTACAGGAGATTTTCATCTAGGATCTTACTCATTACACAGCGAACAATGCATTGCACAAGTCTACATTATAAATACTTTCAATTTAAATGTGTAAGAAAACAGTTGGCAGATTTATTTATTGGAAATCAACAGCCATGAACAAAAATAATATAAAAATATACAATATAAGGAGCTGATAATGAAGCCAATTACAGATTTCACATTTTATAAATATTATTATTATTTATTTTGATTTTATTTATTTTTTTCAGATTTAAATAATTAGTTGAGATGGCTTTAAAAACGTCCGAAAAGAATCTCTTGTGATTGGCGCCCTTGAGGTATATTTATACGAAAACGGCGCTATATAAAATATCCATGATAATAATAATAATAACCTACATAAAACTCACATTTTAATAATAAATACAAGTGCGTATCGTAGTAATTGAAATAAAAAAGATAAAATTGAGCAAAGAACTCGAGTGTAGGTTTGTCATTCGCACAAAGCAATTTTTTAGATGGGGAAGATAAAGTGGAGTTTTTTTGTTAAATACATCCAATATTTCCTTGCTCTTTTCTTACACTGAACTGACACAAGTTCTATCGGAGTTCGTTGGTTTTTTTATACAGAGGCAAAATTCTCATGTATTTTGCACGCATCATGCGTATACTCAATACTCATATATGTGTATAGAACTGTTGATCTTATAACAAAAGTAGGTACCAAATACCGTGTGTATGAAATAAATAAATAAATAATGGTGGCACTAAAAATATGTAGTACTTGTATATTTTTTTTTTTTTATAAATTACATTACATACATAATATGTTGATAACGCTTGCTTTAAACCCACTATATACGGGACAGTTAACTACACAGTTTCCTGTGCAGTCTGAAAACTGTCCCGTATAAAGCTAAAACTGGATGAAAAACTGTGTGCTAGTGTCAGATTCTCACTGTGCGCTAATTCCACACATTTTTTCACACAGTTTCGGCGCGCGCATCACCCGCGGCGATTACGTCAGTATAATACGTATGATATTCAATAGTATCGTAGTATCGGTAATATTACAAATAAACTAAGATAATCTTTTACTATGGCGAATATGAATATAATGTAATAAAATAATATGAACTGAAATCCTAGATCGAAATTCAAAATATCGAACAACGACTATTTGACAGATGAGTAATGTTGCCAAATTGTAAAATCGGTAGAAGTTCCTAAAGTTATTCATAATATGTTGAATTTATCTGCGCTTATAATTGCATAAAACAAATGCTTTAAAATTAAAATGACTCCAAAATCGGTAAATCGGCTGTACATTATCAGTAGATTCGATAAATCTCCACAAAATCGATAGATCTGCAAAAAGTCGATACGATAGAGATTATTAGTATGGCAACATTTATGGCAGTCCGACTGTGTATTCTATGGTTCGAATGTCGCGTTCTGCGCATGCCTACTGACAGTAAACTGTGCCGTGTAAAGGTAAAAATTCACACCGCGCAATTTTGATTGGTCAGAAAACGGTACAAGAAACTGTGTTGTTTTCTGAACAAGAAACTGCACAGTAAACTGTCCCATATAAAGTGGGCTTAGTGGTAAGTCTTTTTTTTCGAAAAGTCGAAGGGTTGATATTTGTGTTGGTCTTAAACTTTTCAAATCCCAAACCCCAAAAGCCTGCATAAAGCAACGCTGCCCTAATAACCAAAAGAGCTTTGAATTAATCTTGAATCGATAACCAAATTCCTATTGAAATTTATTTGCGATCAAAGTTTTCAGAATTGTTGATAATGTGTTTACATAAATATGTATGAATTTGTATTCGGGTTTAACGAATTAACCCCAGAAATGGGTCGCATTGTTCGTTTGAAGTAGCTTAAAGATAATGTTGTCTTTGGGAGTTTCTTTTGTAAGCATTTTCCTTTCATATATTAATTGGCCCAGGAATTTCAGGTCAATTATTCAGAAATAAACAAAACGTTTTAATATATAAAAACGTTAAAAGTCTAATAAATATAATTTTAATGAGTAACAAGGTACTTTCTAATATTATAGTACATTAATTGCATTAAAAAAATATTGTATTGGTGTGTGTAGGAAAATTAGTAGTAATATTGTACTACAGTTTTATTAGGCAATAAATTGTGGGAAATAAAAATTTAAAAAATCGTTATAGATCGCAATAGAAAAATACTAGAGCATGCTACCAAGTTCTGTAAGTTTCCAGAGTAAAATGAATTACATATAAGTATGAAGGGATTGGTTTGAAGACAACGTTTCAAGCCTTCTAAAATACATTAAGAAAGCCTGTAAAGTTAAAATACCTGCGACTGGTAATATCGAAATTCTAAAACATCTTTTCTAGGCGCCATAGCCAGGCGAATTGTAGATTGAAAATAAAACTCGTGTATGAAAAGAGGAGAGAACTAGCTAGGGGATGTATGTATTGTGTAGAGTGAAGGAAAGGTAAGAAAGGGGTAGCAAGGGGTAAGGATAACCTATTTGGGAGTAAAAATCAGGTCACAACGATATCGCTAGGAAGCCTTCTGAGCTTAACGGCCAGTAAAATTCATTCTCCCACCAATACAAACAATTATTTTTATGTTGACAATAATCCAAGTCGGGTCGTTAAATTCCGCTAAATGGGTCAATGTTGGAACTTGGAACGAAGAGCTTGTACATAATATATCAAATATTACTCAAGTAACCAAATTCAACATTAAAGCGTGATCAATAAAGCGTTGAATGCTCTCGTTCATTTTGAAATTTTACAATTTTCGGGAAACAAGAGTAACAATAAACCATTTTTACTATTTCACTACCAAAAAACATATAATATCATAATTAAAACATTATATCATCGTATCTAATAAGTGCTTATCAAAAGAGGCTAAATTGGCAGTTCATAATGGAGTTCTGGTACCATTCCTTGTATGGTAGTGAAGCGTGGTGTTGGAAAAAAAGGACGAAAGTAGATTGAATGCAGTTGAAATGCGATCTCTCAGGCGAATGTGTGGTAAGACTATGTATGATAGGTGTACAATTATTGAAATAAGAACAGAGTGCAAGGCTGAGATATGCATTATCGACAAAAATTAAGAAAGGTCTTTTACGATGGTTCGGTCATGTAGAGCGAATGAATGGCGAAAAAACGGCTAAAAAAATATATGATGCGACTGTGCCTGGATGTAGAAATCGAGGAGGCCGAGAAAAAACATGGATGATCAATTAAACACAAGTGCTTGAAAGTGGGCATGTAAGAAGTCTGAATAATCGACGTGCGTGCATGAGAAGATGTATGAATGTGGAGGAAGCAAGAGATAAGTGTGCCAGGACAGAGTGGTGTGGCCGTTCTATCCTCTCTGCCTACCCCTTCGGGGAAATGGCGTGATGGTTAGTTAGTTATTATAACAAGTGCATAGGGCTTCATTGGCTCTTTATATGGTCAAGTTCGTATTATTACGAACAAAACTCATTTACTTCAAATATTTATATTAGTCCTCAAATTGCACTAACTGCTCTAATTAAAAGATTATTTAACCTTTACAAAAAACAAGTTTGAAATTCAAAGCGGTGCGAGCCAGACGTGATGAAAAATCTGCTCAGATGACAAATCTGTCAACTGCGCTTAGAGAAAACAGAATACAGATTTCAATCGAAATTATTATCGTATATAATAACACATTCCCTTATAATGTATTCAATTTTCCAACTCCTGGAACATTTTTCCTTCTACTTTATTGTAACCTAAAATGTACAAATTATTATGGACAATAATTTAAAGGTTTTTAATCTAAAAATAGTAAAATCGTCGAAACGAATTATTAAGTTTAAACAAATTTTAATTCAGCATTATTATTTGATGGATTAAACTGTTCAACAATCTATTTAAAATTCAAAGGATCCATAGCCGAAAAAGGAATCCATTAATGACATTTAAGTTATCCGAAGTTTGAAGCTATTTAGCTGTTGAAATACGAACAATTAATTGTGAATTTAATTTGATTTACATTTTTAGTGGAAGTCTTATTAATTTTTAAGAGAATTAAATAAATCGAAATAACCGACTTAAAAATAATAACTTCTAACTAAAATTGATTATAAATTTAATTTATTATAACAACGTAACAATTAACAATATTTTAAGTGTAAGAAAATAAATATTGGATTGAATTCGGGAAGGTACAGTTTAAATATGTATAATCAAGTACTTTTATACATAAAATAGTTTTGATAGGTATCGTTTGATCACTAAGGGAAGGATCACTAAGATCACTAATGTTTAATCATTAGGAAAAGTAAAAAAAATACATTTTAAAAAAGAGACTTTCTAGTACGGAGAAAATAACAAATTTACTAAATTTTAACTGTTACTTTTACTAACTGTGATGAAAGCAGTTCCTATTCAAGGATTATTTGAAGTAGGAACCGCCGTGGCGCTGACGGCGGTACTGTCGGGCAAACGTCAGAATGGATTGATACAGCGTAGAATAGAGAACGCTCAGAAATATAAAGTATATTGTTAATGTGAAATAAGTCTTTTATTATATTATAAATAAGTGAAAGTAATTTCATTACACTAACTATCAAAAAACTTAATCTAAGTAAATAATTTGGAAGATTATGCAACAAATCGATTGTTTTACTTTTCACTGAATGTACCTATTACTGAATGTACCTATTACTAGTAGCAAACTATGAAAATGATTAAAACGTAGCCGTAACAGTAAGTTAATCCTTAATTTACACACATTAGTTACAAAAGGCAACTTTTTCTTATAGCTATATATTATGCAGTTAATGTGATGCATTGTGAAACATGATTGGCTACAAATTTTCCCCTAAAAATACCATCAGCTGCACGCCAACACGTAATAACTCATGGAGGTCATTTTAGTTCCACCAAATTATTCATTCCATAACAGATTGCATCTATTTTTCAACTATTTCTATTTCAGTACATTACTATTTTTTGTATAACCTGATTTTGTTGATAAAAAAATAAACCGTTGGCGTTGATGCAAATTTTTTATTGATTTGTTTCTAAAAAAAAATTTTTTTAAAGTATTATTATATAATGAAACCTTGCTGAAATTTATGATAAATGCATGCTACGCTATTAATTTATTCATTTCCCCGAAGGGGCAGGTAGAGAGGATAGAACGCCACACCACTCTGTTCTTATTTTATTTAATTAGTATACTTATTTATATAATTCTCCACATAACCATTTAAAACGACTGACCAATTACTAAGAGCTTAACTTTATCAGCGGGGCTTTTTTGTACTTTTAATGAACTGGGTAGATTTTTATCCTCCATAAGAACGCTTTGCTGCAATTTTCTCATTTAATTAATTCTGAATGCTATCACTCGCGGATATTAAAAACGAGCTAGGAAATGAACGAGATTTTATACCATATTATTTTTATACTTACCAGATAAAACAATTTATTTAAGAATGCTGTTTTTAAAACTTACCGAAAAAGCGTGTAAAATGTTTGAAGGAAGATTTACAAACCTGAAACAAAAATACAAGCAAAATGTTAGTATTTTTACAACAAAGACATTTTTAATATGCGTAGTATATATTTTTATAATTCTTTAAAACCATAATTTATATCTCAATAGAGACTAGAAGTTTAGAAGAGAATATCGATATCTATACATGGCAGAGAGAATTCGCATGCGAACCATCGCGCCAATTCACTGTGATGTGTTTAGTTACGATAATTAGCAGATATGGATATCAAATAGGAACATCAAGTGGCCACTTATTCCAGTCATAGCTGGTTATAAGCCCTAGAACCGTCTGGATGACCATATTCCATTGCAAACTTCTCGTCTTTGTTGAGACATCAATATTATAATTAATAATATTCGGCGGCGCGTAATGGCTAATGATTCACATGCTAAATGACTTACAACACTAAGGTTCCCGGATCGATTCCTCATGAGATCACAAAAATCAAAAGTCCCAGTATCCCCCTCACTAAACTGCATAGAGTAGATGAAATAGTATAATATTTTTCCTCTATGTGCAGCTGAAAGAGAGTCCCCCAGGACTCTATAACAGCTGCGGGTGGATGGTGGGTTCGTTATCCCCCCTCAGTCCCAGTGTCCCTCCTGTTAGGAGGCCCTCTGGCCTGTTTAGGTGGTTAAAATAAATAAATAAATCATTTTAGCCCAAACAACATTTTGAGTGTGTCCAAATACTTGTAGACAAAAACTGGATTTCACCCATTACGGGCTAATAATTACAATTTGACATCTCAACAGAGACGAGAAACTTGGAAGGGAATATGGATATCTAGGCGTTTACGTCTTTGGTGAAAATCCGGTGTTTGTCTGCAAGGATTTGGACACCTAGTTTAGATTGATTAGAACATATTATTATTTAGCTAAAGAAGGGGCTTTAATCGGTGATCGTTTGTTTACAGAGTGAATACAGCCGTGGAAAATACTATGTGGCGCATTATCAATCCCGCCCAAGTCGCTAGACCACTAAGTCAACCAGTCCACACGCTCAGTAATTGGGGTCGGGTTTCGGACCGCGCTGTGTTTGCAGAAGAGAGGAAGATGTTGTGGACACGCGCCACCACTGTGTGCCACCAACAAATTCGGATAAATGCTAATCTATGGTGTTAACTGGGTTGCCAAAACGGTTTAAACTAAAACCGATTACAGAGGTTCAGCGAAAACAATAAAAACATCAGGTATTGTAATCCGATAAAACAATGAAATTAACTCTGTTGCCAGTTAATTCTATTGGCCTTTAATACCCTATAGTAATCGTGCCCTTAAAATGACAATATTCCATCAAACAAATGCTGGTAAAGTGAGGATTTCAACAATTTTATTTTATATCCAGATTTCAGCGGATTTCAAAATAACTTTGTGCACCTAGGTGATCACCAATAGGTATGTAAACTAAAAATTAAACAATAATTGTCGGAATACCTATAAAATACGATAGTAAATAAGAAATTTGTGTAGAATAAAACTTAAAACTTAAATATTTCAGAAAGTGTGTACAAAAAATACATACATAGTTAAAACCATGCCCCCTACAAACAAAGTGATCTGCCAAACTTTAAAATACCATGCATAGAGCAACAATCAATAAAGCTCCTTCTAAATCCAAATTATTGGTTCGATAAAGACAGCTTTATTTTTATAATTCTTTCAATCATTTTTTTTGTCACCAAAACTCGTTACAAATCAAGAACGCAGAGCGCTAATAGGGTTAAATCCTTTGAATCCCGTTGAAAACAGTAAATCGTTTAAGAGGAGTACCTAGGCTAGAAAAATCATTTAAATTTGACCCCCTTCAAACAAAAGTAGGCGTGCTACTGTCAAAATAAGGTTTATTCTGAAATTGACGGTCGATGAAATCTGACTTCCCCAAGTCCTACATTAAAAACACTGTGCTATTTTTGCGTTTTAGCGAATTGAAATCTTAATTAAAAAAAAACATATATTTTTAGGAATTTCTTGGTAGATAACATAATAATGCATACAGAAATCTGAAATTGTGTAGTTTTGTTTTTGGTTTAATTAATAAATCATAAAATTTCTGAATTTCAATGAATTTCAACTGGCCTTAGGTGGAGTCTTAAGGATAATTATATTTTTGTAGGTAATCATTACTCGCCATTTAAAAAACGGACATTTTCAGTAGGTACCGTGTTATAATTGACTGTGTAAACATAAGATCAGAATCGCTGGGGGTTTTAATTAATTACACCCGCTTAACCAGTTAAAACAAATTACACGGCGTGTTTTTGTACTCAATTAATCACGATAATAAGTGATGATGTTTAATGTTTGAATTAGAAGCCTAAATAATACTTAAACCTCGTATACCCAGTGGGACAAACCAATCTTATTAGTACAAGCTTTTAGTATAGTCTTACCGCCCTGAACGGTATTACGACTGAGAAAAGGGACGAGTTTTTAAACGTACACCATAATATATATATATATATATATATAGTTTTTAATTACTGATGTATGCTAAAATCAAGGAAATTTTATATTCCTGTGGATTCATTAAATGGAAATTTATACACCCGTATGTTTTTATTTTTACATGAATAAGTAAAAGAATGAATAGTTTTAATATTAAAAACTACATGTGATAAACTATTTTTCACGTTCTTTTCGTACAAAAAAAGATAAAATTTGAAGGCAACAGATAAAAAATAAAATGTAATTGAATTAAAAATCGGAATAATCGGCGTGTGTGCATGGGAAGATGTATGAATGTAGAGGAAGAGGGGAAGTGTGCCAGAACAGAGTGGTATGGCGTTCTATCCTCTCTGCCTACCCCTTTGGAGAAAAGGCGTGATGGTTAGTTAATTTCAGGTAGTCTAAAAAGCTAAAATAATTATGATATAATATTTTCAATAATACGAGTAATTAAATATGTTAAATTATAAATTGTGTAAGCAAGTATTTCTTTATTAAAATGAACGAAACTCTGTAAAAAAAGATAAATACAACATAAGTAAAAGCGTAATTTTTCTATGATATTAACTTTGGTAAAAATCGTTTGGCAGATGGAAAAGATAAGTATCACTTAAAATAAGTTTTGAAGTCATAGATAATGTTTCACTGGCAGATCTACTTAAAGGTGGCAAGTTGGGTTGAGGTAACATACGTTGAATATAATTTGTAACCTTTAAGATAATTAAGACGAAGACGAATGGAGGGGAATCTCGTAACGAAGTTGCTAGCCAAAGTGTGAAGTATGCGGTGCTTTATGTTACCCTCACAACCCTCACCGTGGGTAGACTTTGTGATAACTTTCCTCAACTTTTCACTCCCTTGATCGTTAGAAAAACACAATGTTAGGAAAACACGTTGTAAGAAAAAACGCATTACTTTCTCTTTCAGAAATACAAAGACAACCCATTAAGAACTCGGCCGAAATGTGTTTCAAAACTAAAGGAAAGTTGTACAATCCATTAAAAATGTTTTTTTAAAACTTGTTTTGAAAATTTAACATCAATTTTCTTCCCATATTTCATGCACATACATATATTCTTGCTATTTTATGAAAACGCGGTAATTGTTTTTCTTGTTTATCTCATAAATTCTAAAAAAAATACTTGATGGATGGCTGTATTCAATCATTAGGTGTAAACGATAAATCACCAATACCAAGAGAATCTGTCACATTGCTGAAGATTGATATCACATTCCGTGGAGCCAATCGACCCTTTAAGGATTTATTATAGATTTCGTTTTTTTCCTGAGGCGCATAAAGGACACAGGTAACAAACTGTGGACGATTTTTTAATTCGAAATGCTATCCTTTTTTTTTTGTATCTTGAAAGGGTAATCTTTCTTATAGCTTGACAAAAATTAATAGTAATAGCATCGAAATATTTCCTATTCGCGTATCCAAAAGAGAACATAGTTTCAAACACCATACCATAGTTTTAACCATATGTGTAAATGTACGTATTTACCCCACAAAATACAAATAGATCATTTTTGACTCGAAAAAAAGAAAGAAAAAAAAAAAAGAAAAAAAAAAAGGAAAAAAAATCATCAGTATTGTACGTTGTGCATTAAATACTAAACTTATTTGTTTATGTGAGATATGTGTGTGAAAGAGACTGTATGAGAGGGTGACAGAAGATGTACGAACGTGTGTGTGTATGTAGTATGTCTGCCGTGTGCCCGTCGTTCCCAGTTAGAGCTCTGAGGAGCATAGACAGTCAAACCTGTATTAGATTAAACCCGTCATAATTGTCACGGTCGTGTATTCATTAAAGCCCCCATATCCAATACATCACAGTTTACAACATTCTAATAATTAACTTTAATACATGGTGAGCTTATCACTAAATAACAGCACTATCTTCGAAACAATTCCTTACTTTATTGATGAGTATCATTAATAAATTATTTCACATTTGACTCCAAATATGATATAGATCCACCATTTTTCGGTTTGTACTGCGAGTTTTGTTACTCGTTCGTAGTTCTAAAATGATTAATAAACATTAAGGATTCTGGGAAGCCTATATTACGTATATACATATTTACGAAGCTCGTAAGTCCGTATGATTCCCCTACGAATAATGTAGGTCGCCCAACAAATCCAGTGAAAATATTTTCACGATAAAAGTCAATGTTCCGTTATGGGAGGGCCGGCGAGCGATACCATCGCAGTAATAATAATGGCCAACACAATAATAAGGACGAACTACTCTATCATACTATCAAAAAAGGTCTCTCGCAACAATACACATATTTTTCACAGGCTAGAGATATCTGCTTGTTTGCAAAAAGTATTTTATTCGAATTCTTTACAAATAAAGACTTGGTTGGTTTTTGGAATAGTTACTTCAGTAAAATAAGACATTGAGATAGAAAGTATTATTATTATTATATTATACTGCATAGAGTAGATGAAAAAGTAGAATTTTTTCCTCTATCTGTAGCTGAAAGAGTCCTCCAGGACTCTATAACAGCTGTGGGTGGATGGTGGGTTCATTATCCCCCTTCAGAAGATATAATTTGTTTTTAGACTAAACGGTTTTTTAATCGAATACCTTTTATGCGTAATAGCTAAGAAAATGGACTCATAACATGGGGGTCCAGAGTTTGATTCCCAGTGAGATCACAATAATCAAAAATTATTTTATTTAACTCTCGGAGTTTTGTGATGTTGTTTCCCTGTAAATTAGAAACTTAAACTGAGAAAAAAACGCATGTTTGAAAGTTTAATATATTTTCATACAGGCGTTTACCCACATTGAACAAAGAACACATAGGTATAAAGAAAATGTGTATCTAAAAGTAAAACAATTTTTTTAAGAACGCATATGAGAAAAATTATACTTTGGACAAGCGCTGAAGCGTAAGACTGATCATCTTGCCTTCATGTAACAAATGATCAAGATTCGTTGCACTTGGTGTACCAATGCAGTGCCCTATGCACCATTAGGAGCGGATAAGAGAGAGTTATAATAGTATTATTAGAAAGAAAAAAAATGAAAAGAAAAACGTTTCGATGACCGAAAAATAAGTTTAGATCCATGAATAAACGTAATTTAGGCACTTGGGCAACACGTATTTCGACATTTCAATTCTCAAATCCTCCTCTCTGATCCAGAAAGCCGACATATTATTTGATGATCTGATGGCAACCAGAAACTCTTGTTAAAGTCATTCGTCACAATACCGGACTGAAATAATATCCTGTAAAACTTTCGGAACATTATTAATTTCATATAAATAGATGGGACATATATTAAAACGAGACGTAAAGAAAAAAGTTAAGTTAAGTTAATTAAATAATTGTAAAAAAATACCCGGCAGGTTAAATTTACTAAGGTAATCATTTAAAGTAAAGAAGGTAAATAAATTACTTCAGTAAGATTAGGTAAAGGGGAATTGAGAACTTCAAATTGAGTTCACTCTAAGTTGACACATTTTTATTAGCGACAGGATGTTTTGGATGATTCAGACGAAAAGAAAACATTAAACTATCAGTGCTATCTGTCTATCAATTTATTATATTAGATACAATTGTTCAAACTTGGTAATTAGTATGAAACGAGCTTACGTCGCTGGCAGATTTTTTACCCATTTAAAATTTGATGAAAAACCTAGAAACTAGGGCAAAATTCAACATGGTTAATTTACTTTTATCGAGTAATTTATGTAAAGCCAATTTATTTCATTTACCATGACGTTTACCTAAGCGTCGTGTCGCGGCGTGCAGCGGCATCAACGTGGCGTGGTGTTGTGGAAAAGATAATTCTCTGTGAAAATTAAGCCGCAGTTTCGATGCTCGTCATTTGCATAGAAATTGAAAAATATTTCATTATACCAGGTGCACGTTGAAGGAATATTTCAACTAGCCCGTTTTCTCATATATACCCATGGTATGGGTATGGGTCCCATACCCATGAACCTGTAAATTAAGCCGATGACATTGTACGTGTACTCTTAATGACTAATTTAATAGGGTACATTTAACGATATACACACAAAGCGACGCGACGTGGTGATAACAATACGTCACATTAATGGGATCATAAAAAGGGCAAAACATCGCTTTGAAATAAAAATATTCACTAAATCACATTTTATTTTAAAGTGTTTAATTTTCATTAGTAAAAAAATAAACTAGATTTAAAACAAAATTTATTAAAATTTGGTATCTAAAGATCACTTTCTTTTACGCTTAGGGGCCGATTTTTTTCACTCTCATCCCCTTAGGGAACTAGGAAAAATCTTTGTAATTTTTTGGCTAATAATATTAATATTTACATTTTTGATACATATTTAAATAATACTTGAGTGTGTTTCTTAAAATCACGCAAACGCGGGACGGAATTTGGCTACCATAGACGCTGTGTTATAAAATGAAATGCCAAAAGTATGATAATATTCCTACCATTTTTAAATAAATGAGAAATACAAAGACAATAAAGAAAACGTGAGGCCAAAATATATGTTAAATATTCCTGAAGCATCTAAGTACCTAAAGCGGCCTGTTCGGAATCCAAAGGCCTTTAAAATTTGGTATAAAGAGTTGGAATCTGATTATTCGGAAATGATAAGATGTTCTTCCATTTCCCTTAAGGTGATGGTGCAATTCTTATCGAATGAATACATTACACCCAAAATCTTTTTTCCACAAAAGATTCAGAAAAAGAATTGTTTCATGATTATTCAGCAGATTTCATCAATATTTTAGTAGTTTCGGTTTTGGAATTATTGATTCAAAGGGACATATCGCACCTCCAGAGACACATTTCAAACTAACATTTTTTTTTAGGAGAGCAGTAATTTTTTTTTATGCGTATGAAATCAGATTCAAAACATAATATAAGGAATAAGGAATAATCAACGAAATTTTGTAAAACACCGGCTCCAAGCTAAGCAACTAGTAGTCGCTAGGTCCCAAGCAAACAAAGTCAGTTATATATTTATTTATTTTATTGTGTGTTTTTGAGATAGATGATCCTAAAATAGCAATATAAAATATTTTGAAGTTTTACAATTTTTCTTTTTTTTATAAAAAGAAATCCATGCAATCTTATGACATTTGCACATATTTCAATTTATAAATTCTATTTCCAACAAAGCCTAAGCGGCTTGTGCTTGAAAATAGGAATAGAGTCGTGTCGGAGTGGGGATTCGGACCGACGATATCTGGACTCAGAGACCGCGACGCTACCACTGAGCATCACCCGTTTAAAACATACATACTTAGTATTTTTTCAACGCGCATAATATTTTTAATACTCTTGATAAAATTGGACTAAAATATACTCTACGACAGGATAAGTTATTTGCATGAGAACATTCTGGAAGTGGATAATGTAAATTTTATTACATTGACCTTGGTACAGAATTTTGGTGATTGATGAACTGAGCTCGCAATTCCACTAACCCATATTCCAAACTAATTTCTAAATATCACCCCGAATATAGGAACCTAATAGCTTTTGTTATAACTACTGACAACCCTAAAAGGACACATTTAAAGTAATATTTTTAAATGTAGTTGCAACATTTAACTTTTTTTTTTTTATGAAGTGGGATTTTTTGTGAAGTTTGCGTCAGAGCTGCGGGACGTGGACTTAACTTGGGAGGATCTGGCGGCCGATCGCTTGATCTGGAGGCAGTTTGTGGAATCCATATGCCCGGATATGGTATGATGTTGATGATGATGTGATTTTTTCTCAAGTTTACATCATCATCATCATACCATATCCGCTCCCTATGTGGAGCAAAAGTTGACATCACTTCGGCTAATGTTTGTTTTTCTGCATCTACTAGTTTCGGATTCTACTCCATTTTCTAGACCTAGACGTATTAGTGGTATTGTGAATGCATTTAGAAAAGTTAACACAATTTTTATTCGATTGAAAAATCAGTTTGAAAGTTTGATATAAATACAACTTTATCAGGATTAAAGAACTAATGATTTTTTTAGTATATAAAAATCAATTCAGCAGTTGTTTTATATCTACTTTAAAAAAATATACAAAAGAAACGGTTTGATGTAGTATTCTGAAGTTATTTTACCTTTAAGCCCCCTATTACCCTGATGATACTACAGTATTTTACGTTTTCATAATTAACGTGTCACGTAGCTTTTAATCGAAATCGACGCCAGTATAATAAACACCACCCGCCGCATTCTGAATTCGTGTTAACTCATCAAAAAACACTGCTTCAATTTTATTAAGTTATAAGGTTTTATACCGAAGTAACGATCAGTTTTTCACTAAAGGCTTCGGGACGTCGCGTCATGTCAGAATGGTACGTCTGGGGTTTACATTAATTTTCTATCCTTAAAAACAGGGAGGAAAAATATTTATCGTGTTTATCCAAAATTATGTAGAATGTACGAGAAATAAAATTAAAACATCCTAATACTGCATTGACACCTTATCTAAATGCATATTTTAAAAATCAATTTGAATTTTTAAGTTCTTATTTATGTATTTATCATCATCAACGCCCGCAGGGCTTTTAAATAATCCTTCATTGAAAAAATGTATAAGGTAAATTGTTTAAAAGTATACATTTTGTAGGTACTGTAGGTAGGTACTAATATAAAACAAATATTGAGAGATTATAAAACCGCCGACATAAATATTATAACATAATATTTATTATAAGTCTAAATAAGTATAAAAATAAAATAAAATACAGGTGTAAAAAAGGGTTTTAAAGTTTAAAAAAAGTAACATAATATCGAAATACACAAAAAGTCAGCTTATTTTCAAAGAATAAAAAAATTCTTATGCAGACTGTCGATTTATCCAGAAGTGTTTTAATAGAAAAAATGTTAGTTTAGATTATTTTTTAAATTATGTTTATATCAAGACTCCCTACAGTTTACTTTAAATCCGGGTTGATGTTACCGCAACTGGCAAACAAAAGCAGTTAAAATTAAGATTTTTTAATACAACATTTAATTTAATTTAACATGGATGTAAGTGGAAACCATTATATGAAATAAACCCAGCTTATTGAATATTAAATTACCCATTTATTAGAGGATCAATCTAGTTAGTATATGGGTAGATGCATGAGAATTAATCTGAAACTGTACTCGTAAAGCCAACATAATGTGGTTGTCTACCAACTAATTATACGTACGACCTTTTGTGCTATATCCTGCCTTGTTATTATACAAGAAACCGGATACTGTTAATTGATTTCGGTAATGTGTTATGCAAATTATTATAACATAATATTATGTATCAGACTAAATTATGACAGGTTATGAATTTAGGAAAAATAAATTATAATTATTATTTGTGGGTATACGAGAAAAAGTTTTCCAATTAAAAATTGTGCACATGTAAGTGTAAAGTAGCAATTTATATTTTTTCTGTACTTTTTTTTTTATGGTACACAATTTTTCTGCTTTCTTACAAACATCGTACTCTAAGCCTCTAAGCCAATCTAAAAGACCCACTATTTACACCCGTGCTGTGCAAACGGGTTTCCTTCTAGTCCTTGTCCACTGGTGGTAAAAATAGGTTTAGACTCATTCAATAATTGAACTAATTTTGACAGTGAAAAGAGTATAATACATGCTAATTTTGTTTAAAATTACAATCTGCAGCATTTATGCAAATAATAGTCACCTAAAAAGTAGATACGATAGCTAACAATAACTAACTAACTAACCATCATGCCATTTCCCCGAAGGGGTAGGCAGAGAGGATAAAACGCCACACTACTCTGTCCTGGCACACTTCTCTTGCTTCCTCCACATTCATACTTCATCTTCTCATGCACGCACGTCGATCATTCCGACTTCTTACATGCTCACTTTCAAGCACTTGTTTTACTTGATCATGCCATGTCTTCCTCAGCTGACTATATATATATAATCTAATAATCTAATAATTCTTATAAATACTACTATGTAAATAAATCATAGTAAATTCATAAATAGTAATAATTATTCTTGCCTAGAACAAGTTCAAAGGATCTCCATAAATGTATTCAGAAATTAATTTATTTACCAGACAGGGGGTTTAGACCCATAATTGGTATGAATTCATAATAGTACCAAAACAGACGTATTCGCACCATTTGCCCCTAAATAAATTATCAAAGAAGTCAGAAAATCCCTCGGTAATCGTAGTGATGTCTTAATGTACGAAATATTTTCTCTGGGAAAGATATTCCCGCCGGAGCAGAAAATCCTAATTACTTTCTGAGATACGACTCGGCCTTTGGAGAGGATACCAAGTATTCTAGACTCAAGAGACACGTCAGATTTCCAAATACGTCAAAAATGAAATGGTTCCAATAAAAATAGGTCACATCGAAGGAGATGGAAATTATTATTTGTTCTGTAATTATAATAATGGTAAACCAATTCCAAGCGTTCATTTTACTTTTGACAGCTCGATTATGTATCGATTAGGGATGTCCTAATGCGTTACCGAATCGATTTCTCATAAAAATCGACTTTATTCATGAAGAAGTTTTAATCAATTTAACACATCGATATTTTATTTTTGCTCAACATTTTGTAGTTTATAAACATACGCAGACGTTTAAAGCAGAGTTTATATTACGAAAGCGCTGTCGTAAAACTTTTTTTTGACAGTCTTTATTCAAAGAAATTATGTATTTTTTGTAATATTGTTTATTGTTATTTTTGTTGTTTGTACTGTAGGTACTGAACTGTTTGTAACTAACTAACTAACAAACCATCAAACCATTTCTCCGTAGGGGTAGGCAGAGAGGATAGAACGCCATACCACTCTGTCCTGACAGACTTCCTTTGCTTCCTCTACATTCATACATCTTCTCATGCACATACGCCGATTATTCCGACTTTTCACATGTCCACTTTCAAGTACTTGACGTACTTGGTCATGCCATGTCTTTCTCGGCCTTCCACGGCTTCTACATCCAGGCACACTTGCATTTTAACTTCTTTTAGCCGTTCTTTCATCACTCATTCGCTCCACATGACCAAACCATCGTAAAAGCCCTTTCTTAATTTTGTCGATAATGCTTATCTCAGCCTTGCACTCTGCTCTAATTTCGACATTTGTACACCTAGCATACATAGTCTTACCACATGAACTGTTTGCGCTGTATAAAAAACATATTTCTTTGTTGGTGGATAATAACTACTGTAGCTATAGGTTGTGTCTATCGATACGGTTTAAAAATAAGAAAAAACATCAAATAAATAACTACGCATCTATAATTTACTTTCTATTTTTTTTACTGTCTATGAGTACTTTAAAACTCAGAATTAAGCTATAGGAGAATACTTATAAAAAAATAACATCGAGATGTTTTGAGTACAGACTTCAAATTGGACCTTCTCCAATATTTATGCTACAAATTATTGTATACCTTTAATACAAGATTGATGAGATTTGTACAAAATTATTTTAATATGATAGATAAATCTCGATCTATTTAGATTGCGGGTGTCAAATAAGGACGTTCTAACGATGACAACAAAAACATAAGGTAATGAATCGACAAATAGTAAAATATAAATAATTATTCCGAAAATTAATCAGTAATCAGTCTTATAATTCTATTGTTTATTGATTTGGCATTACCTTTTTGTGATGACATATTAGATTTATTAAAAACAAAACATTTTTTAATTTTCACCACACACCCAAATATTACTATATCTGTATTTTTCTAGTTTATACGTGTAGTGTACACCTGTTGCTCGATCACAGATCAGTACCGACTCGGTAATAAGCGACGTGATAACGATTTCTTACCCATGGATGTTTAACGTTTTCGTGATCACAATGGAACACGCGTTAAAAGTTATCGATCGGGTTTATTAAACGAGCGCATACTAGTCGCGAGCCATTTCCCGAGATATATCTTATTCGCACAAATCTTCATTCAATCTTTATTATAATTGAGCCGGTTTTCGGCAAGCCAAATATTGAGAAAAGCAGTCGAAATAATAAAAAATCTAACAAGCGCGATGATTTGACGTTTGACATAAGGCCGCGATATATAGCGTACTTCGGCTCCGCTCGGCTCAGATCGTCAATGCTCGCGGTATTAAACGTTATGTCATTGGGATCGCTAAAATCGTTAGCGTTAGCACGTGAATAGCACGCTTTTAACTACGTCGATAGTTATCTGTGCTTGAGCTACTGATGATGGATACAAGTCTATCTATCTATCTATCTAATAAACTCGTGTATGGAGAAAATTACAAAGTGTTATGTTTTTAATAAATGCTCATAATTCCTCTATGCTCCGCTAATACATCCAGTTGAGGGTTGAAATTATAAATTCATTAAAATAACATATAGATTCAATATTTTCATTGTTAATATATCTTATTGCTTTGTATCCATATAGAATTTCAGACTTTTTCCGGTAGGTGATATATTTTTAAGGCATAGTACCGTGAGAAAAAACGCGTGTAATGTTTTGTAAAAACATCCGTCAAAACAAAATAAAGGAAAACGATCTGTTGACTTTGGTGTATCCGTATTCTACGGAATTTTTATTGTTGTTTCCTCCCATTCATATAACAACAGGTAGAAAAACATATTGTGTTTTCAATTTCAGGATAAACGAGATATTTTTCTACACTTTGAAAATATTTTGTAACAAAATAAGTTAAAGCAAGAAACAAGAATGATGATCTGTTTTTCACATTTTCCAAAAACGTAAAACTAATCCTTTAGAATTTCAGATGAACGCCACCCCATTAAGTCCTGAGACATCTTGATGGATTAACGTTTTCAATTATAACGATACTTCAAGTAAGCGAACTTCATGATTAAAAGCTCCGTCGAATTCTTATACTTCCATTTCATTTAACGTAATAAAATATACTTCAATTGGGGCGGTATTTTGATAGAAATTATTTTAGGTAGGTACGAGTATATTTTTTTTGTAAACACTCTTAAATCCAATCTAAATGTCATTACTCATATTACACACAGAAAAACCTTTGGTAAATATTTGCGTTTGGGAAATAAACGTTTTCAACAGAAATAAAAATTAAGTGGTGCTGGTAAATTTACTATTTAATGTAGCTACCTAATATTGTCTAATCAATAAAAGTCAACGAAAAAGGATTCGCATAGTCCCCGTTTATGTCTTTGGTATTAGTTATAGAGCAATATTTTCACATAGTTTTAAATTATTATTTTTTCTTGTATTTTAAATAATTACCAGAAACGAGTTTGTATCGTATTATTTTTATATTATTTGATAAAGATTTATAATACATTACAATAAATAATTCAATATAATATATTTCTCTGGAATTCATGTGGCTATAGTCTTCCTAACCAGGTAAACAATTGCTTCTTCCTACACCTTTGATACTACTTAACATGAACAGACCTATGTAGCTTTTACTTATTTATTTAATATTATTATTTCGTTGTTCTTTGTGTACCTACCTTCTTTTTTTAAAAGTTTTTATTATTTGTTTTTAATAAGGTTGACTGGGAGAAATGGTCAAAAGTCATAAATCCGCCTTTTGGTGATGATTGTAATTTATTTATATGTATTTTGGTATATTATTTTAAAGAAAAAAGAGAAAAGACTTATCAATAAATAAATAAATTCCTCTATTACTACTATTCATGAACGCGTTTAACACTCAGAATACTATTCTGGGAGGTTTAAAAAAAATTAACAAGCTTTCAAGTGTTGCGAGAACAGTCTTAAAAATTCCCTAAATTTGAATTCGGATAATCCACGGTCCATTTGAGTTACCCCATTAATATTTCAGTGAAATTCATTACTAAAGGAACTCTCAACTTTAACCTGTAGGTTATCCATTTGCTGAAATCGCTATGAAGGAATCCGTTTTTGGACTAAAACATTTGCACCCAAGATTTTTTTTTCTAAAATGTCTAAACAAAATAACAAGCATAGGAACCAGGTAGGTATTTATTACATTTTATAATTAACATTAACGACGGATACACATAAATGGACACACACTTTTAAACCTAAAAAAGTAATCAGAAATTGTGTGTGTAAATAATAAGGTTACTAATAAATAATAAAATTCAAGGTATTATAATATTATATTAAGTTTTTATATGGCAAGGAATAAGTATTCATATCATCTACTCTAGACAACATTAATCATTTATTTACTTCCCATTTTTGAACCCCGCTAGTTTTCATTATTTGGTGATAACATTTATTCGCGTTTTCAGCACTTCGACGGTTAGTCGTAAGGCGGTCTTGATATAATTATTGATATTTAAAAAATATTCAGCATCTTTATTCGTTGCTTGGTATTATCAGATATGTATGTAGTTATATTTATAAGTCACCTTTCACATTAAAATATTTCTTAAAGGATACCTTGGACTTGTGCTGAAGCGTAACTAATCATCTTTCCTTTATGTATCAAATGATGAAGATTCACTGCACTTGGTGTACCAATGCAGTATCATATGCACCATTGGGTGCGAATAAAGGAGAGTAGTAGTGGTATATTTACCAGATTAAAAACAGTTTCATTAGACCGAACGGACCGAATGTACAACTAGTTTGGTTCGGTTCTCTGAGATAATTTCCGGCCAAGAGTTCCGGGATCCGTGAGTCGGGATTGGCAGTTTACCGAAGCCGGCCGTGGGCGGCAAACGGCGCTGAAGGCTCGAGGCCGGGCGGCTGCGGCTGTGGGCTGGGGCTGGGGGCTGGGCGGATGTTAGGGCGGCATTGACACACCGGGAAACCGATTCATTATTTAGCTGCCATTCCTTGCCTGTACTTACACGGCCGCAAAGAAGACAACTTTACTCATAAATGCGCCGGCCGAGTTGATGAATTGATTTGAAGGTTAGACGAAAACTTTATATACACATTACATCCCTTAATCAACAAAAAAAACCTTCTTAAGAAGAATAATGAATGAACGTCAGTCATAAGAAATTCGTACCACGCAGGATAGAGATTACTAACAAGATCCGATAGAGTTACAATGCATGACAGATATTCTATCGGATTTTTAAAATGTAAGTTTTACAGTTTTTGATAACTTCCCTGACGGTTAACGTATTGTAAAATGTTAAAATAATTAACGTGTTATCGTTCTGTTAAGTTATATTTTTGATAATAAAATGTTTTCTTCATCAAACAACAATATTTATGGGCTATTTAATTTAAACAAATAAACTTTGAGAATAAACAAAGGCAATATTCCGACTATTTGAAAGCAGCCCGAAATCGAAATATTTGAGTATATCATAAGAGCTCAAAAATTTTCTTTTTTATTTAAAAAAATTCTAATAATAATAATAATTTACTAGCAAAAAATCAACTTTTCGTTTGATAATTTGTCAACAATATTTGTACTTTAAAAGATATAAATCAAAGTCACGAACCACAAAGACTGTTGATATTAAAGAAAAGTAAATTACATAACCGAGGAAGTTTTTATCGAAGGGTGAATTTAAATTAATGATATTCTTATTTCTTTTGACGTTCTTTAATTTTGAGTAGGTACCTCTACCAAACTACGCCCTTTTTACTGAAATCACGATTTTGAAAAAACATCGTCTAACGTAAGATTATGTAAATATCTTACCTCTTTTATAACAGCGAAACGTTGATAAAATACCTTGATCTTCGAAGTGATTCGATAAACATACCAAAAAGTCAAAAGTCAACAAAATAAAATCGTTATTTAGTCAATATTTTTGTTATGCTGTTGAGCGTTGATTGTGACGATTAAAAATATGTTTTTTTTTCGTGTAGGAAGATTCATCCGAATTTAATTACTTACTAAAAGACGCCTGAAGATGTCTCTTCAATTTATTAGCTATATATCGCTTCTTCAGGACGAAAACGACATTAAAAAAAAATTTGTAACGATATATCATCATAAAATACTGAAAAAAGAACATTATACATAATTTAGTATTTATTTTATATTTTATTTTAACACAGAAAGGTACATAAAAAAAAATAAAAAGAAATCGATATGAACAAATACAACTACGATGGTGTTTACTTGGTTCTACTGAGAATTTCCGAAAAAATGGTATTTTGAATTAGGTCGTTTTCGTCCTGAAGGTGCGATATACCAGTAAATTTTTAACAACATTTTGAATGTGGACAAATTACTAGATTACACCCATGCTGGGATAATATAAAATATGATTGATATTCCATTCTAGGCGTTTACAGGGCTTAAGACCTTATGGCCACTTGACATATTACAACATACCCCATTCCACCCATCATCTGATAACCATACATGACAAAATTCTATCAGTATGAATTAAAATCGGTGTGCGTCGGACCACACGGTGGAAGTTATACTTCTTTGGCCATTCTCATACACCCACTCACGCACACAAACAGACAGATATATATAAATGAAATATAAGACATTTTCAATATTATTCAATATATTTATATTCAATATATTATACGTGACTTCATTATTATATTATACACCTATATTGGTACTGTTAATTCCGGCTTCAATATCAGTATCAATAAAAGTATCGATACTTGTATCAAAACAAGTATCAGATACAAGCATCAGTGACTGTGGCGCCATTTTCTCTTAAGCGCCATTTTCTCTTAAAAATCAGCGTGACGCGGTTTCTCGACCAACATCCCACCCCAAAGTGTCTAACGGGCGCAAAGAAGTATAACTTCAAAAATAATACTTTATAAATAATCAAGAAAGAATAAAAATTAAAACCTACTGACTAGTTAGAATTTTTCTGTTACTATGTCTTTCTCTTGTCCGCACCTAATGCTGCAAAAAATAGTTAAATGAGGCAAGATGATCAGCCATGAGCTTCAGCGCCTGTCGTATGTGGAATATTTATATGAAAAACCAAATTCAAATAAATATTTCATTTAATTTACCTCCGATGGAAATTGAACTCGCTACCTCATGCGTATCCACATAACCACGAGGCGGATGTATATTTAACACTCACGGTTATTCGCAACACCCATGTTTTAAACTGAATAGTAGCAAAAATTTAAGAGTATAAATTCGTGATTTAGAACAGTAAATCACTTGGTATTTTCATTTTCAGATGCAGGTGAACCGACGATAATTCTCTCGGCGGAGACGGAAATAAAACCACTTGGAAATGTGAAGGCCCCCTTAACGATAATAATAATTGGGGCCCGGAGAAGACTTTAGTGGAGTGTGCACGCAACCAGAAATCTATATATCATCTTCCAGGACTTTAATTCCTTCAGGAAAACAACGCCTTTTCAGGAAACGGGATAAGGAATAATATTATTAATAGGATTTGAATTTTGGTGAATAAAGTTTAATTCGTTCTACTAAATAATGCGTTCAGAAACGCGAGAGCTCTTGTCTTGTGTTGTTTTCTCTGACAATCGATTACCCTACTCAATGTATTAGTTTCAAGGGTTTCAAAAATTTATACACAGAGAGAAAACTACTTTTTCGGTACCGACAACATATATAGGGTATTCTTAAAAAACACTTAAAATGACTAACAATATACTAGGGAACATTTTATTAGCACGACTGACGGTCGATCGCTTAACTTGAAAGCAGTTTTAGCTCTACATACAGTGCGGAAATCGATTTATGATGAAAATTTAATTTAATTAAAAAAAAACACAAAATTTCCCGAAAATCTCATACATTTACCTACCTTATTAACCTCATCGTGCCACCTTCCAAAAACGGCCGAACAACGTCTGCCAGGCCAGCTTTTATATATATATCTTATTTAATTTATGGATAACATATCTTTTTCCGGTGCAACATCACAAAAACCAGAGTATTTTAAAAGAATCTTGATTAAGCCCTGACGTCCATTTTCGTGCCCGGCAGTCAAATAGCTATCCCGCCTGCTGCGGACGTATAGCTGTCGTATAGCTGTCGTTTAGCTGACGTTTGGCTGACGTTTCACTGCACAGTCCTCGGTCACCCCTACTTTTGTGAGTGCACACAGAACAAGGCGGTTAGCACGTCGGGTCAAACGCGAAACGTTTTAGAGAATTGAGTCGTTTAGTATCGAAATAAGAAAAAATATGATGAAACCCATACATTGGATGTTAAATATTAACTTGTCAAAGTTCTAAGAAAAACGGATTTAAATATTTCAAGCCTGGGAGAGTAGCCATTAAACGTTTTACAAAAATTATTTTACATTGAACTTTTTTTTTTTTTTTTTTTTTTATAAAAAATAACATTACATAGGAAAAAAAAAATTAAAAATTATTTTTCTTTTTCAATCTAATGCTCCCTAGGAGTTTTAACAATAAACTCATTTAGGGACAAATAAAAAACACATTATTCATTTTATTCTAGGCTTTAGGAGGGGTAAGGTGTATGATATTTTAAGAGAACTTCTTTTAGATAATAAATCATTTTAGGTCAAAAACATTTTCTATCTTTTCCTTAAATTGTATTCCTGTTTTTACCTCCCTTCTATCCTAGGCAGACATTAAGTGTGATAATATAATATGTGTGTATGTATTGAAAAGTTTTTCTTTCTGTTATTGCGATTACGTTAAATATCTGCACTACTTAATTTTATTTGTTGGTTGGAATAAATATCCAACAAGGCAATAAACCCTTCATCATGCAGTGCCTTGTATTTTTAATATGCTACCTAAGAATTTCTTGGATTGTGTCAAAATTAAAGATAAGGTTAAAGTTTTAAAGGAATGGCTGACAGAGGAGAGGTTTTTATAAATTCAGGCTGATTAATTATTGATTTGTGCTTAATTGTTAAATATCTATAAGAAAAAAAAAGAAAGAATGTTAGAATGTATGTATGTATGCATGTATGCACATGCATATATGTATGTATGTGTATATTATAAAATATATAAATATATTTTTGTTTTTGTTTTTATTGTTTTTCTTTTTGTTTAGTTTTGTTTTTTATTTTTATTTTATGTACTGTAGAACCTTATAACAAAACTTGTGTTAGTTTTATAAGGACTACTGTAAAATTATTTCTTACAATAAATGTTTAAGAGAGAGAAAAAAAAATATTTAAAAAAATTTCTAATAAAAATAATATAAAAAATGTACACCTCTGTATGTACGAATTGCTCAATAAAATAAAATAAAAAATCAAATTGGATCCGTGCACTTAGCTCGCGATGTATGAAGTTTGTGATTTACCCAGTTTTATTTACTAGTGATCATATTATTATGCAAAATAATGTGGCGCTTATGTTACTCATACGAGTAAATTTTCCGAATCGTATCGCATTTGACCCACTGTGGTAACCCATCAGGTCGCAGGGGCTTTCATGCGCTCTCATGAATAGATAAACACTCTGGATTGCCTAGTGTCCGGTCGAATTCGCGGGTTGATGAGTCTTTTAGCGTGGACTCTCTGTAACCCATAATATTCCCAAAAATGCGACCGAAATATCGCGGGAATTAATCGTTAATGCTTTTAAGTAAGAATTACCAAAACCTCTACGAGTTAAGAAAATAGAAATAAAATTAATAAGGGTCTCTTACGATGGTTCGGTCATGAAGAGCGAATGAATGATTAAAGAACAGCTAAAATAATCTATGATGCGAATGTGCCTGGATGTAGAAGTTGAGGAAGGCTGAAAAAGACATGATCTAGTACAAGTATTTGAAAGTGGTCATGTCAAAATAGGCAGACTTAATATATTTTAAAATCAAATATTCATCTCTTAATACCTCTTTTTATTTACACATACTATACACCGTGTAACAAAACTCGATGTACAAGCGGGAAACCAGTGAATCTACATCATATTTTGAGTCGACTTTGTAGAATAAGAATTTTTGATTCGGGATATAGTTTTCGAGAAAACTGAGTAAGAAGTTGGTTTTTTTTTTCGAGATTTTTTTACAAATTTTTTAACAGGTCGGTACGAGGTTGATACAAGCTTTTATCGACTTTGTATCAACAATTTTCTGTGTTTTTACACGGTCTATAAACGCTATATCGACCTCGTACCAACCTGTATCTACATGTCAATATATTGGTCATCCCAGTCCAGCACTGCGATCACCAACGTATCTATATGTACCTAGATATATGGCAGTTGTGACCCGTTTACGATCGTAATCGGTAAAATCTCTTTGATTATGAACATCATGATGCGAGAGTGGGTTATGAAGCCCATATAGGTATAGAAACGTCCAACCGAGAAATATCAGCTACACGTTGGATCAAGTGAGTAAGTAGCATTAAGGGTGTAAAATCTAAACACCAGTTCAAAGTTGGCGGCTGGTGCTGTCAGTCCCCTGAACAGGAGTGGGTTGGGGTTCGGAGCCTGGCGATTTAATATTTAATAAACTAAAAGCCCCTGCTTCATCTAAACTGGCTACTGGCACCTGTCTTCTCGCCATTAACTAGAAATACTAATTACCCACCAAACTTCTGAGGTGAATAAATTTAACGTTTACCGATTCAACTAATCGCGTATTAATCTATGGAGCTTTAACTTTTCTGCTATGTAAATGTAAATATAATACCGCCGGCGAGGCGTCGTTTAAACTTATTATCGCCATTTTCTTGTAAAAAATTCAATATTATAAGTACATAAATTAGAAAAACAGAATTTTTTACAAAATTACAATTAATTGGTTTCAAAGTTGATTGTAATATTATAGATAATTTTTTTATTAAAAATTCACATTTTAGGTAGGTACCTACCCATCTACCCAAGTGTTTCAATTAAATACACAACTTATGAAAGAATGCGGCTTTAATTTTGATCTTTGATTTTATAACTATTAAATGAAAAACTTTTTAACTAGTGTAACTTGGGTTTTATTATATAATATATACAATTAACACTACCTTAGATATCGGGAGCACAGTTCTCCCATCAACGGAGTAAGAACACAAAATTACAAAATACAGGAACCTAAAATGATAAAATACAACCAACAATATTTGTTTCTGTTCTTTTTTCTCATCTAACCATTAAATTTGGGAGCTTGTTGACTAAATAGTCAATCAAGATTTAACTTACTACCTCAGCAAACCAGACAGCCCAACAACAGAGGGAAACATCACAACAAACCAGACAGCCCAACAGCAGAGGGAAACATCGCTAACAAGAAACCAGACAGCCCAACAACAGAGGGAAACATCGCTAACAACAAACCAGACAGCCCAACAACAGAGGGAAACATCGCTAACAACAAACCAGACAGCCCAACAACAGAGGGAAACATCGCTAACAACAAACCAGACAGCCCAACAACAGAGGGAAACATCGCTAACAACAAACCAGACAGCCCAACAACAGAGGGAAACATCGCTAACAACAAACCAGACAGCCCAACAACAGAGGGAAACATCGCTAACAACAAACCAGACAGCCCAACAACAGAGGGAAACATCGCCAACAACAAACCAGACAGCCCAACAACAGAGGGAAACATCGCCAACAACAAACCAGACAGCCCAACAACAGAGGGAAACATCGCTAACAACAAACCAGACAGCCCAACAACAGAGGGAAACATCACTTACACCAAAGCTTGAGAAATCAGCTCAACAGTTGAGAAAATTCAAATAAATAATTGAGTAATGGTTTTTAGCTTTAGATTTAAACTAGATATCTAAACAGTGAAATGCATACATATTATGTATCACGAGCATCTAATGGATAAGCAAAATAAAACATTATAGATTTGTGGAACATTATAACTCTTTTACGTTAAAACACATGCAAATATAAAGTTTAATGTTCCACGGAGAACAGGAAGTAGGGCCCGAAGCATACCGAGCCGAAAAACAAAACCGGAAGCAATTTCAGCCATTAGCGGGCATTTATCCCACGGAAGGGATTACGTACAAATGGATTAAGGCTTCTGTGGTGGAGGATTGAGCATGCGCAGTCCAAACGAAAACCGCAAGTTTATATAGTCCGGGGCCGAAAGCCTCTGGACTCTGTACCCCTAGCACATAAACTATAAACGCTTTTTAAAATTGACAAGTAATCGTACGTATGGCGATTTTGTTTTTTGTATGTGCAAAATCTCAAAAACGTTACGCAATGTGCCGTGCATTAGATTGCCAAAAACACAGGTGTTTTACTAAATTTTCCATCTTTCGCTAATCGAACGTTTTCGTTTCCCAAAAAAATTCCATTTCATAGATAGATATTTCGACAAAATAATAATAATCAAAAGAAATAAAAGGAAAACAGATATTCAGTTAGGTACTTCACGACATACATAAGTCGAGTGTGTAAAAAAATCTTTAACTGCATAAAATTAAGAATTTAATAAAAATCTTTTCGGCATTTAGACTTCACCTTTTTAGAAGTAGGTATACTTCGACAATCAGAGTATCGCTTAAAAGCGTATCATCAAAACGTTAAATTTGCGATGAACTAAAGATCAGAAATATGCTAGGTACTTGTATACAATTTACGATTCACCCTTTTTATTTATCAGCGGAAATAACCTTAAAAATCATCCGGAGAGATCTTCCATCCGCTAAAAGGGCGAGGATTGAATGAATTTTGCAAAGCAATCAGAGGTTTTATAATCGCATTAGCGATGCGCATTAGGCAACAAACGAATAATTTAAAACCGGTTATAAGATTAAACTGATTTATTATAAAATTTTGTTAATATAAAGGGTAATTTTGTACCGTAAAACGAATTAAGAAACAATAGTCAGTTAAGCCGTTTTAACTCAATACCGGTAGCCGATCGTATTTTTCAAAATTGCATTTAAGATCCTACCACCTAAATAGTTTAGTATGAATAATATATACACACAGTTATAATTAATGTATACGAGATATCGGTCCGAAAATGTTTCTCGGCGTTAGGAAGAGGAAAATCGTTAATTTCAGATTGATGGTTAAGATGAAAGATTGCAGGACGGCAGGACTCATGATTTCCGGTGAGAACACTCAAATTTAAAGTGATTTTTCACAAGCCTGGGTGTTTGCGAAGTTGTCCCCCTGTATTATTGGGCCTACTGGCCTGTTAAGATGGTCATAGAAATAAAATAAACCTTTTTTCGTTCGCTACCAACAAAGTTTTCATCGGGTCAACACTGAAAGCCCCACTTTAAAGCTTTAAAGACTATTGAGTCTTTTTTTCAGTCCAGCCAACTCTACCGATTTTTTCAACAAGCTAAACCGCGATTTTAAGATTGTTAGTGTGATAAAAATACGGATGAATTTACGATTATGTACGCGAACAAATGCTTTCATTGTACCCCTACCACTGTCTCGGCTTATGTATTATAATTGTCATTGTTTTCCATCACCTTAACCAACCACAGTCGGCCCAAATAACAGTAGTAGGGATGTTAGTTTCTACCCCGATCATTATTTATTAGTAATTACAACCACCCGTGTGGAGACCGGTATCCCGCCTCGCCAGGCCCCCCATCCCAGACATCCACCCGTGCATCAACATCGGGTCAACAGTAGGTAATAATCGTTATAAAAATATAAACCATTTTTCCCTAATTATTACAATCAAATTATACAAGATGAACGAAAGCGGGCTTCACGCCAATCATTTTTCAATTTTCATATTTCTAACGTCTTATGGCGATATTTTTTTTTCTCGTTGATGATTCTCCCTTTTTTTCCATTACAAACGGGCTTTCACTTGATTGTTTTACAAAGTTCACAAACGCGTATTTGTGACGGTAGTAATCCGTAATGTTATCTGTCCATTACGTATTCATGGGCGCCCTATTATCCCCTGACAGGTGTCGGGAAGACGCTATTATGGAAATTCACGTGGGATTCAACTTTTTGTTCTTGTGTACTTCTTGTAATGACAAATAAAATGTCACTAGAGAGTAGACGTTGACCGTATTGTATTTTATAATAATCCGACAATAATTATTAGAAAATTAACATCAAACATTCATTTTTTAAACCTACTATTCAAATCCTTACAAAACAAACATACTAAGTTTTACTACAGTAAGTTTTACTACAGTATCCGTGTATCTAAGACAATAATACAAAAACAATGGTTATGGAGATAAATTTCAGAATTTTAAAGTCAGTTTTTAGCACTAGGAAAATTAGTATGAGTCGAAAGTTGATATACTTTATAAAATAAAAAGCAGTCATAAATGGTAGTCTATATTTTTCTCAGCCCTGGTAAAAACAAAATCTTAAGCCATTAAAGTTGCGTCATCAGTGGTTAGATCTGCTTTATTATTCACAAAGTTTATCATTTCAGCCGATTGAATTTAAGCCCCACTTGGTACGTGGTCGATACATTACGAAGTTACCCATTATCGTAAACAATTAATCCTAACATAATGTGCTTTTCCCAGGCGATTTATTAAATCTACAAAGTTTACTAAAAGCATTATTTCAAAACACTGTCTAGGGACATAAAGGTTAACACATTTACCAAATTCTTGAAAAATCTAACGCAAATTTTCTTTTACAGTTTTTAAAATATTGTTCACTTATTTATTGACACAAAACCCCAAGGATGCCTACCAATGAGATTGGTGGATGACATTAAGAGGTTTTTTGGCAGACAGGGGACGGTGAAGGATCGGGAGAATGGAGGCGGCAAGAAGAAACCTTTGCCCAGCAGTGGACGTACATATCCATATGATTGTTTAAAATGAATCAGAGCGTAATATAACATACGTAAAATATACGACATCCATAAATTAAAAACATACGATTCGGTAAACTCGCTATTCTTTGTGGATGATATTCATAAAATTCGCCCTTGTAATATCATGAAGAGCACTAGATAATTATTCAAATGGTCGCATTCTTTTATTCGAAGACGGCTGAAATATTGTCAAGCCTTCAGTCGCTGCTTGTGGTTTCGAGAAAGACAGAGAGGATAACGCGATTTATCGACGCCATTGTTCGGAAAAATCTTTAAAAGGGGTCAGGGACACTTAATATCACTGCTTAAATAACGTTCTTGAGAAAATTTAGAAAAATCTCACATCTTTGCAATTTTTATTTTATCCAAAAACAGGGTATCTATAATTTTATCTGATGCAAACAATAAAGTTTTATTAAGATAAACATAAATTATATGATAAGCAGGTGTTTTACAAGATTTCCTTTTTTGTCACTTTATCATCCTTGTAGATGACCAATGATCTTTTTATTAATATGTCAATCAATCTAACATTTCCAAAGCAATGAATAAATTGTATTGTGCACATTTTCCTTAAAGAAATCTTAATCATTTTAACAGATTGAAGCTTTAATTAGAAGTGATTAGAAAAACCTCCGTAATAAATATTTAGATTTTTGTTTAACCGCTTTTAAAGGGTACCTAACTAATGTACGTGACTGAAAACTATTATTATCTTTTGTATATTTTCCGATAATTTTTTTAACTTTGACGTAATAGTGCGTATACACTAACCGATGGTACTCGTATTGGATAGTAAAACAGTAACTATTCATGTACTATAGTAGGTGTACACAATCTATACTAATGAGACACCGACAAATAATAGCGGCTAAACCTCATACCGTGACGTCATATAATAGGGCGTATAATAACGTACGATTGTAATATATTGTGTTATTGTGCCCTAGATAGATATGTTGTGCGCAAAGCTCCTTTGCGCTTTTTGTTAAAGCTTTCATCTGGGTTCATGAAATCAAAAAGAATTGTAAGGAAATAAAAGAAATGTATTAAAGACTTCCTTTTGTTAATATCGTGACTTTTTTCAGATTTAGATTTTTCTTATATTTTACTACAAAAAATAGCGCCGTTTTAATCCTCATCAAAATACTTTTACGTGAAAAAGATTTTTCCATACAAATCAAAGAAATTCAATACTTTTTATGAATGTCTTTGAAGAACTAGGTAAGCACTCTTGGAAGATCCAAATTGATACTACTTAATAATGAATTATTATCGGATGTAGTGTTGGAAAACGCCAGCTTTTTTCACTAAACTTAACTGTTCATCTCATCAATAGTAAGATATCGGATTCAGAGCTAAGAGTTAGGCGATATCCGTTTACAAGGAAGTGTGAATAAAGTAAAAGTAGTTTGTAGAACATAAACGAAGTTAGGGGGAACAGAGTGAGCGCCACTAGCGACAAGTGGTGGAAGCAACCAGAAGAAATAAGATGAAGGAAAAAGAAAAGGGGAGATTGAATGAAAAGTGCGCTGTGAAACGGCCAAGTGGAACAAGAGCACCCAGGAAATAAGAACACGGAGAAAAATATAACGAAGAACATTTCATTTTATTTACTTCACAAAAAACCCTCAAGCTCTTTAAGGGAAATACTTGTTGATTTTCTAATAACGTGTAAACTTACTTTACTACTTTATTTGTTCATCATAAACATGAAATTTAATGTCACGTCATCTAAAATTTAATTAATCTGCTCGTGTAGTCAGTACGTAAGACTTTCAAGAAAATCTTTGCATTGTTATGAATTATGAACAAGATGTGACCTAGTTGCATACTTTAACCCCTCCTCCGTAAACTATGGTTTTTAATTATGTTTTCCTAGATAGATCATAAAGTAAGGGATGCTTTGATATTATACAAAAAATTTTTAACCAGAATCTACATTAAGTTATTTTCGTTAATAAATACAGTATTAATACATTGATATTTGTTTCCAACAACTTTAGTAGGTATTGCAAATAATACAGCTTTAAACATCACCCAAGGCGATAACTTGTAATACGATCATGAAATTAGTCTACTTTGAAGTGTTTCAAGCGCGTTAAGAAATATCATTATTTAAATTTATTTCATGTAATGAAATTGCTAAAAGACAGGTAACAGGTAGCGGTGCGAGGTGTTTGGAACTTACAAAGGCACAAAGAAGCAAAAGCTACGGAATCTTCTAAAACGACCTATTTCGAGGATTTAATGGTGGAAACATGTAATTATGTAATGATTGTCATGTATGAAGCGGAGTATTTCTTTTGAATGTTTGTAGAAAGAAAGAATTCCGATAATTCAAAACATTAAAAATAGTAAACAGTCGACTTGAAAAACCAGTAGAATGTCCCTTGGCACGAAGAGAATATTGGGTAGTAATTTAAAATAAGTCTCGTTTAAAAAAAATAAACGTGTTGCTTGCCCTAAGCATTTTATTTAAATATTCAGATCTACAAAGGTTGGGAAAAAAAACAATTTTGAATTTAACGACAAAATAGAATTTTATTGGGGTGCCAGATTCATCTTATTTTCCCTTTTTATGAGTAAAAAAAAAAAATAACCCCAAAACGCAACGGCCCTTAAAATGGCCCAAAAAATAATAAAATTTGGGGGAAAAAAACATTTAAATTTTAAAAGTGAATCAGAGCGTATGTAACATACGTAAAATATACGACATCCATAAATTAAAAAAAACATTTACGATTTCGGCAAAACTCGCTATTACTTTGTGGATGATAATTCGATAAAAATTCGCCCTTTTGTAATATCATGAATGGAAGCACTAGATAATTATCTCAAATTGTCGCCATTCTTTTATTTCGAAAGAACGGCTGAAATATTGTCAAGCCTTCAGTCGCTGGCTTGTGGTTTCTGAGAAAGACAGCGTGGACTTAACGCGATTTATCGAGCCGCTTTGTTCGGAAGAAAAATCTTTTAAAGGTAGCTCTAGGGACACTTAATATCACTGCTCCTTATAAATAACGTTTCTTGAGAAAAATTTAGAAACATTCTCAATTCTTTGCAATATTTATTTTATTATCCAAAAACAGGGTTTATCTATAATTTTGCATGCTGCAAAACAATGATAATAAAGTTTTTTGAAAACATATTGAATGAATATCAAATACTTGTAGAACAAATTACTGGGATTTTACCCATAGCTCGGGCTAAATTATATGGCTTAGATCGCCCAAAAAACAATACTGTAAACTTATTCTCAATAGATGTCAGTAATTCGAAAATCTGTCGAAATAACCAACTCGCAAGCGGATAGTTCTTTACACCTAAGATATATACAATTTTAAAAAATTTGTCATACATGGTTGTCCAGATGTTCAGATGACAGGGGGAATGGGGAATGTTGTAATTGTAATATACGTCACTAGTGGCCACTTAACCCACGCCAATGACAGGTCATAAGCCTTGTAAACGCCGTAGATAACCCACATTCGTTTTCCAGAGCTTCTCTGTCTCTGTTGAGAATCAAATAAGTTTTATTAGGATAAAATATCAATAGTGTTTGTGGTAAGCAGGTGTTTTTACATATATTACTACTTTTATGTCATCTATTATCATCGTTGTAGATGACCAATGAAAGTTTTATTAACTATGTCAAAACAATCTAACTATTTCCAAAGCATTGAATAATAAATTGTCATTGTGCACATTTTCCTAATAAAGAAATCTTAATCATGCTTTAACAGATTGAGGCTTTAATTAGATAGTGTTAGAAAAAACCTCCGTTAGATAATATTGAGATTTTTTGTTTTAACCGTTTTTTAAAGGGTATACTAACTTAGTCGGTAGGGACTGTGAAAACTATTCTTTTCATTTGTGTATATATCCGATAATATTTTTTTAACATTGTTGACGTAATAGTGAGTATACATAAACGATGGTCCGTCGTATTGGTTAGTTAAAAACAGTAACTATTCAAGGTACTGGATAGTCGGTGTAACATTCTATACTAATGAGACACCGAGAAATAATTAGCGGCCTAAACCTCATCCGGTGACGTCATATAACTATTGGCGTATAACTTACGTCACGATTGTGAATATATTGTGTTAACTTGTGCCATAGATAGATATGTATATGTGCGCAAAGCTCCTTTGGCTGCATTTGTTTAAAGCTTTCAAATCTGGGGTTCATGAAATCAACAAAGAATTGTACGGCGAAATAAACGAAATGTATTAAAGACTTCCTTATGTTAATATTCTGTGACCCCCCTTTTTTTTCAGATTTAGATTTTTCTTACATTTTTACTACAAAAAATAGCGCGTTTTAATCCTCACCTCAAATCCTTTTCTCCCGTGTAAATCGATGTTTCTCACAACTACTCTCATATAAATCGATAAATTCCATTACTCGTTTTATGAATGTCTGTGGAAGACTACCGTGCGTATCGCCCTCTTGGACGATCCAAATTGATACTACTTAATAATGAATTATTATATCGGATGTTAGGTATGGCTAGAAACAGCCAGCATTGTTATGCATAGCTGCATCCTTACAACTTCTAGGGTATTCACCTCATCGTCCAATAATAGCTACGATATCGGATTTAAGCGCCTAAGTGCGCTTAGGCGATTCTCCGCTTTAAAAGGAAGTGTGAATAAAGTAACAGTAGTTTGTAGAACCATAAACGAAGTTAGGGGGAACAGAGTGATGCGCCAACTAGCGACAAGTGGTGGAAGAAACAAGAAGAAATAAGATGGAAGGAAAAAGAAAAGGGGAGATTGAATGAAACAGTGCGCTGTGAAACGGCCAAGTTGAACAAGAGCACCCAGGAAATAAGAACGCGGAGAATAAAGGAGGGGGAACGAAGAACATTTCATTTTATTTACGTTCACAAAAAACCCTCAAGCTCTTTAAGGGAAATACTTGTTGATTTTTCTAATAACGTGTAAACTTTACTTTACTACTTTATTTGTTCATCATAAAACATGAAATTTAATGTCTCGTCATCTAAAATTTACTCTTAATCTGCTCGTGTAGTCAGTACGCTAAGACTTTTCAAGAAAATCCTTTGCATTGTTATGAATTATGAACAAGATGTGACCTAGTTGCATACTTTAACCCCTCCTCCGTAAACTATGGTTTTTTAATTATGTTTTTCCTAATAGATCATAAAGTAAGGGATGCTTTGATATTATATCACAAAATCTTTTACGCAGAATCTACATTAAGTTGTTTTTCGTTAATAAATACAGTATCAATACATTGAAATTTGTTTCCAACAACTTTAGTAGGTATACCAATAATACAGCTTTAAACATCACCCAAGGCGATAACTAGTAATTACTATCATGAAATAAGTCTACTTTGAAGTGTTTCAATGCGCGTTAAGAAATATCATTATTTAAATTTATTTTCATGTAATACATTGCTAAAAGACAAGGTAACAGTAGCGGTGGCGAGGTGTTTGGGAACTTCAAAGGCACAAAGAAGCAAAAGCTACGGAATCTAATTTTACCTAACGACATATCGATCGTTAACTTTCTTTATTTTAACGGCAAAAATTTTTACTCTATTCATTAAACGACAATTCGAGTTTAATGTGGATATAAATTTAATAGTAAGATTCTCATAAGTATGAAACGGATATGGTAGAAAAAACGAATTCCGATATACAAAACATTAAAAATAGTAGACAGTCGACTTGAAAAACCATTAGATTGACTTGGCACGAAGGTAATATTTTAATAGTTTTAATTTTGAAGAAAGTTTTCATGAAAAAAAATATCGGTGCTTGCATTGCATCCCAATTTTCAGGGATTCCGAGCTAAATGTAGAACCCAAAACAATAAGTGATTAACGATCAATATAATTATTATGAAATTAGGCCAGATTAACTCTTATTGCCTTTCGTTTTGAGTAAAGAAAAAATATTAACCCCCAAACGTCTAAACTTGGTCCCATAATATAAAGTAATAGAGAAAAACATTATATATAGAACCATTTAAAAAAAACGTAATCTATAAACAGAAAAAGAGGTACTTAAAAACCAATCAACGCAAAGACGGCACTTTTTAAATTATCATACCTCCAAACATAAGTCTAACCTATTGAAAAAACCACCATACAGAAATGCAGCAGCGGAAGCGGTGAAACCGGGTAATTGTCTTCAAAATTTCAAGTGGATTTAAAAAAAAAATGTCAACCAGTTTCAATAATTTTATATAAGCAAAACATCTTTTATTTACGTTAGTACGACCACTTAAGCAAGCAGCTGGAAAACGCTTAAAGTATGGGATGGCCCAAATTGGAAAATTGAGTAATGAAACACATATGTTACGCCGACGATATGTATTTTCTTCATGACACAGTCAGCTAAAGGCTTGAGAAAACTTATAGCACTCTGGAAAAAAAATGGACGCAGAGCATAATATGTCCTATAATCCTCAAAAGTGTCAAAATTTAATATTCAGTTAACGTCCAAGGTAGTAATGAGAAAACTCAAGCCCAAAACAGATCTATGGAATACCAATTCGAAAACTACAAACGTGTGTTAAATACCTGCGGACACATCATCACAGACAGATTTGCTGATGACTACGATATAGAGAGACAAAGGAGAAACACTAAGCGTAGTATCATAAAAATGAAATCATATAAGATTCATCCAATGTAAGTTCTTCTGATGAAGAAAATATAGTTTAAGTTGGTTCATGCTTTTTGTACCAACATGTACACTAGCGAATTATGACCAATTTTATAGACAAGGGGGGGGTATACGATGCAACGCCTTCGAGTGCAGTACAATGATGCCTACAGAATATATATTTAAATACCCAAGATTCTGTAGCGCATCTAACATGTTCGCAGAAGGGAGGGTAAACATGGATTCGCGGGACTGATGAGAACATCGGGTAGCGGGAGCCAGGGATCGCCCTGATGTCAACGGAGAAACCAGCAGATCGCCGAGGCGTTACCTACAAAATAAACACGTGAAAAAATGTCTTTAAGGTATCACTATTTTATATAAATGTAGCAAAATAACGTACCTAGTAGTTAAAACATTATTTACGGGTACATTACAGGTACATATATGTTATTTAGTAAGTATTGTATAATGTACATTGTACAATAATACTTTTCCAATCGAAAAAATACAATAGTCTAACGACCAGACATTATAACTTGACGTCGTTGTAATGTGGTATTCCATTCGTTCAAACTGCACATTCCGATTTATTTACAAAGGTGATTCGTAGTACACAAGGGTGCATTATATTTCCTAACATATTTATGTTAGTACAATACATACCATAACGTAGGCACTAGGCAGAAGGCAGTAGGCTTCTCAGGGCAGGGTACAAAGCAAAGTGACCCAGAAGGCGGCGCGCGGCGGGTGGAAAAACACCGTGAATGATTCATGAAGGCAAAAAACCGCATCAGGCGCTTATTTATATTTATATTTCCCAGGTCTTGTGCTGGAGAGGAATAAAATTTTATCACCAGGGGGTTTTTAAGATACCTAGTTGAACTAAGCTTAACTTTTGAGTTTCGAACGGAAAAAAGGTACGCTCTAAAATAAGCTTTCGAAATTTATAAATATGCTCTGAGGGGGGATAACGAACCTACCATCCACCCGCAGCTGTTATAGAGTCCTGGGGCACTCTCTTTCAGCTGCACATAAAGGAAAAATATTCTACTATTTCATCTACTCTATGCAGTTTAGTGAGGGGGGAGGAGGATATTATATCCCCCCACCCCTCTAAGGTTACCCCCTTTAGTATCTCCGTTCAATTTATTCAGAAAAATAACAGTTACAAGTATGTACATATAAAACAAAACAATGAAAAAAAAGTAACCAAAATCATTGCAGGTAAAAAGTAATTTACACATAATACACGTATAAACAAAAAAAATAATAACAAACAAAAGTAACAAGAGAAGACTTCCCAGTGGACGGAGAAAGAGAGGAGGGTCCATAACACCAACCCCGCAAGGGGAGGACAGCACAAATATGCTCTAGTTCCAGTAGACAGAACTAAATAATGACTATCACTAAAATAGCTAAGGATTGGTTGGAAGACATTGCTTAAAATCAATAAGCCCGCACCGACAGGCTATTTCTTCGACACAGCATTTCGCCGACAAGCATTTGATCGCCGAGCACTTCATCGACTAATCAATTCACCGACTACCATTTGTACGCCAGGAGAGTACAGTCCGCCAAATATTTATTCTACAGATGTTATTCAGCGCGGAAAAAATACTTACGTCCTTACGGAGTTGACTGCTCAGTATTAATTTATGATTCTTATTAGAAATTTTGTATTTTCATAAAAATTTCGGGGGTAAGAGATGATTTTTTTTAGGAAGCGCAACATTTAAATAGAAATAATTTTACTTTGAAGTGGAGCATAAATTTAAAAAATGCTAGTATAAAAAGACATTTTATTAAATAACGTTCTTATTTAATGAATAAGATACAAAATATTTTGATTGCGTTCTGTTATAAAAAGAATTTATTCATATATGTACATATACCATATCATCATCATCATCATCATACCATATCCGCTCACTTTGTGAAGCATATGGATTCCGAAAACAGCCTCCAGGCCAAGCGATCGGCCGCCAGCTCCCGCGCATCCTCCCAAGTCAAGTCCACGTCCCGCAACTCTGACGCAAACTGCCGGCGAATTGTCATTAAACATTATCATTTAAAAAGTTTGTAGTAGAGAAAAAAGGATAACACTATAAGTATACAATAATATGCAAGTACGTAGTATGTATTTACTTTTAAATCGTGTATGTATTTTAAAATATTGTCCGCTTTGTGGTATACCTATTAGTACTATACACTACAAAGCTAAAAAAAGCTTCATAATTCGATTGTTATAAAAAAAAGTGATAATTACAAAAAGTCTTTCATTTTATCGTATTTGATGTACTTGATACGAACATTAAAAAAAAATAAAAAATATTGATATAAAAATTAGAAAGAGGTATATAATAAGCAAACAAAAGTTTAACGGCTTTGGTTAAGTTTACCTAAATTTCAGTGACATTTCAAATCTGTGGAAGTAAATTGTCGAATTGTTAAAAACACACAAAAAATACAAAATGTTATAATATTACTTAAACTTAAAAATATATGTAGGTAGTTAAAACAACTACTATTACAGTTCATTGTTTGTATTACTTCAGTCCATAATATTGACCATAATGATCCACGAAGTACGTAGAATGGTTGGGGTAACAGTTTATTTCCAAGGTCGAATTTGTTTATAACTAACATCTTACGGTTTCCGTCCAGACAACAACAATATTTTATTACCAGATATATATTTAAACTTTTTTTTTACATTAAGAGACATACCAAAGCTGGAAAAATCGTGTTTTGCCCTATACTTATAACATCGAACCGAGATAGCAGCTCACACAAAATGTGGCCCCAAAATGGAGTTTTTATTTTCTGTGTGCGAAAAAGTAATATATCAAAATAATAACTTGCACTCTAATTCCCTAGAATTAGGTGTGCTCTGTTATAACATTATTATTGCTTCTATCTTTAGTTATGCTGATAATTGAAAAATATGCCTAAAATAAGGGTTCTCTTTTTTTTTCTAGAAGCCATTTAAAAAAAAATCGGTACGCCCGGTTTAAAAATTCTTTGAAGTTGGTATATGTTATAATTTTTCAAACTTGCCCAGTATATGTAAAAAAAATGGTTTTTAAAATGTACCACTTTCGCATGTTTTTTAACATGTGTTTTTACTGCATTATTCAAGTTTCTACCATATTTTCAAGTTTATCTAAACCAGGATATAGATCACTAAAATATCTATATTATGAATTGCAGCTTAACGCGTATGACTTTATATATAATCTCTTTAAAAATTTACCGTTTTCCGACATATGTATATCTACGCGTAACTACTGCATTACATATTGATGTATATATTTTGATGATCTGTACCCAGTTTGGATATAATTGTGATTTTTCATAATGAAATAAGATTTTTTTTAATGTTCGAAGTCATCAATCAAACTGCTTTAGTCATTAATTGGATCATTTGAAAAAAAATAATATTGTTTTTTTTTCCTCCTGCACTTCCACTCTTATAGCTGCAATACGTATTGTTCGGTATGTGTGTATTAAAGATGATAAAAATAAAAAAGCTTTTTTTTGACAATCGACTTTGAAGCTTTTCTAGCTTTGTAGTTGCAAACTCGAACCCACGACCTCATGCGCAGTAGCTTATGCGCAACCACTATGCTACGAGGCGGACTTCATGTGTGATACATTCAATTGTGATATCTTGGACTGGTACTGAAGCGTATGACTGATCATCTTACCTTCATGTATAAAATGATAAATATAAACTGCCGTGTACCGATGCAGTGCCATATGCACCATTGGGTGCGGATAAGGGAAAAGTAATAGTAGTAGTAGTAGTGGCAAACTAAGTGACGATTTGTGAAAAAAGATTAATGATAGTTATGCAGCTTATGAATATGATTTCAACTTCATTCTTACTTTAACAAATTCACAGTTTTTAACTTAACTCATTAGTGCTTAAAACTTATCGCATCGTGTTATGACTTTTTTGTTCGAAATATATCAAATAAATTTATTTAACACAGAAAACCCAAAAAAAAAACGATTTTTTTTAAATGCTATATTATATAGTCCGTATTATGGCATGGGCGTAAGCTTGAGTATGAAATATTTCTTAAGTACAACGTAAAACATGAGATTGAAAAATGTTTAAGACCCCCTTAAACTAGTAGGTATAAGTTTGTTATTTTTAAATTGCGAAAGGACTTTTACCGCTAGCTCCGTTGTATACTTTGGTGCTTCATGTGTACAAACGATACAAACACATGGCGAGGTGGATAAAAAAATAATATTCATTTTATTTTACATACATAGATATAATCACCCATTTGAAAAACTCTTAGTTATGGACATCACCTCTTGTGCCAAATTACAAGAAATTTCGTCTTGCGATCATAGATTTACGGTCAATATTGTTTTATTTTATAACATGGTTGGGTATTGTATATTTATTATCCACCAATTCTTGCAAAATCGTTTTTAGGTAAAAAAAAAAATGGGCACGAATTGACTTGTTTACGGGAAAAAATACTTATGCAACGCAAAACAATACATATCCATAAAAAATGTTTTTACCGAGATATTGTAAAAAAGATGTTCCTAAAAAAAGGAATAGAAAGTACCACCAATGAAGCTCTAGCGGCATGGGCCATGCAGTGGTAGTCTATGGTTCGGATAGGGATAAGGCAATAAAAAATCACAAAAAATGCAACGGTTGCAACAGATCCGTTTACAGGCTTTATGATGACCTTGGTACTAACGTATCAAAATACAAGATTGTTTACATATTTCATTTAAAAAAATTGAAATCGAAAAATCAGCAAAGAGATGCAAAGCTTATCAATTATGGATAAAGTGCATCAATGTAAATTTTTCATGCTCTAATTCTAATTTATACTAAAAGCACGCACGAAAATTCTTTGAAATACCACACAGTGTAGATTCGTAGTATGAAGGGGGATAGATCCTCAATCATCCATGCTCTTTGAAGCTGCAAGATGGAAGCCTCCTACTTAGTGAAAATCAGTTACAAAAACACTTTTACCTACTTCTCACAATTTCATATAATTTTGTAACTTAAAATTAAAATCTGTTTAAGAAATTTCTAATCAGGGGATAGAATTCTCCAACCGTCTATGCGCTTGGTAGCTGCAGGACAAGTTGAGATCTAGCCTCTTTCTGTACAGCGCTCTTGTGGCAATTTTTCGCAAAAACAGCGCTTTATAAATTGGCAAAATAATAATAATAATAATGAAGTAAAGTCGAGTTTATGGTAAAACAAAAGAATGTGTAGTTGTGTAGGTACCTAATTTATGAATAGTGAATTATCGTGATTATTGATTTGATATGATGAATAGGTGAATAGGTATATTGTATAAGCAGAAGGCAACTTTAGCGAGATATATAGTTTTTGTTTTATTTTTTTAATCCTCCCCTTTCTTTTTCCTATATTATGCAACTAATGGTGTGGATATTTTTTAAACATTCAATTACAAAACGGGCTAGGCATAAAAAGCCATTAATTTTTTAAAATGTTTAATTTCGCACAAAAAATATCGCATTTGGTTTGCTAAAACGGAACAAAACTAACTAACTAATATAAAAATTACGTCATTTCCCCGAAACGATAGTTAAAAAGGTTTGAACGCCACACTACTCTGTCCTGGCACACTTTTCTTGCTTCCTCCATACATCTTATCACGCACGCACGCACGCCGATTATTCCAACTTATCATTTATGACCATTTTCAAGTATTTGTTGTACTTAATCATGCCATGTCTCTCTCGGCCTTCTTCAGCTTCTACATCCAGACAATCGCACGATAAATCCTTTTAGCCATTTTACATTATTATTTTTTTTAAACTTTATATGAGTATTATTTAAATACGTACTTATGTCTCTTTTTTTCATCCATTATTTCTACTAAATAAAATGTAACATAATAAAAAAATAAATTTTAAAGAACAATACTTGCATATACTACTCTATACATGTAGTAGTTTTCTTTGAATCTACTACAAACCTTTTTAAATGGCAATGTTTTTCTATTCAGCATTTTTTCTACTTTCTCTATTAAAAAATCATCAAATAAGACTACCTAAGCAAAAAAAAATAATTATATATGTGAAAAATTATTTTCATAATAGAACGCAATCAAAATATTTTGTAACTTGTTTATATAGAAATAAAAAAAATATTTAATGAAATGTCTTTTTGTAAAAGTATTTTTAAAATTTGGGTTCGACTTTAATGTAATAATATTTCTATTTAAATATATTCTTTAAAAAAAATCATCTCTTACCCCGGAATTTTTATGAAATACAAAATTTCTAATAAGAATCATAAATTAATACTGAGCAGTTAACTCCGTAAGGACGTAAGTATTTTTTCCGCGCTGAATAACATCTGTAGAATAAATATTTGGCGGACTGTACTCTCCTGGCGTACAAATGGTAGTCGGTGAATTGATTAGTCGATGAAGTGCTCGGCGATCAAATGCTTGTCGGCGAAATGCTGTGTCGAAGAAATAGCCTGTCGGTGAAATATTAATAAATTTATGTTTTAAAAACACGAAATACGAATGATTTTTAACGCCCGTTATTGGCTAATGACGTCATACCCGTCCACCGTGAAAGGCGTGAAATTCATTCCGTAGTAAGCGCCTATATTGCTGTGACGTCACACCGCATGCGCGCCAAATGGAGGATTTTGCGAGCGATTTGAAAAAGCGCTATTTCAAAACCGCGCTAGAAAATTCATATGACATCGTAAAAAAAAAAAAAAATTCCCTTGATATTGTAATTTTTCAATCAATTTTTTGAAGTAAAAAATAAAAAAATCGAAAGAACCCCATTGTATTTATTTATTGTGGACCAAGATAGCTTTTACCGCCAAATTTTTTTCTCAATATCGTCCAGATACCCACGGCATGTTTTACCATGATAAAGTGTCGTCATTTTTGCGTCACTCCTGCGTGTGGCGGTGACGGGGATCCAGGCAACACCCGCCGCCTCCTGGCAATCACCTGCCTCTCCCAGCGGGTCGCGAAATTCAGACTTTTATCACTCGGCAGTTTATTTATTTACCGACCGAGTATCTGGAATGCCGCGTAAATACTTAAGGTGAACAAGTGTCGCCGTTAAGTGCGAACAAGCAAGAAATGCCGGAGAAAACAATTCATTTCTCACTATATGTGTATATTTCAACATTTTCACGGACGCAATAGGTACTCTTTGTTTTGAACGTTTTTCGCGATTGAAATTTTAACCAGGTGCGCGATATGAACTTAAATAAGTAAAATTTTAAGTGCAAGATAGGAGATATAGGTACCTATTTAATTTTGCCCAAAAATTGAGAGGAATAAATCAAAACTAAAAAAATATTTAAAATTTGTTAGTAAATACCAAAATTTGAATAAATTACAACACCAGAAATAGGTACAGAATTAGTGATCGGTGTTGTTTTACTTTCAGTAAATAAATTAAAAATATTAATGATGATGTATTTCTGTGTAGGGGAGAATTAGGTATAATTGAATATGAAGGGGTTATATTGAAAACGTGATTATTGTAAAAGAATCTTTGGACTGTAATACTTTTCTATTATGTAAGAACTAGCGGAAAAAATTGCGGTACAAGAAATTTCTCTGTATGAGCTGAACTGTAAATAGACAGAGTGAAAAATAAAAATGCTATCGATTAAAACCCGTTGAACTGAAAAAAAATATTTGATAATATGTTAAAGTGAATTTTTCCATAAATATAAATAAATAAATATCACGTAAACAAAACCATGAGAGAAAAATAATTTTCATGGTGGATTTATTTAATATTTTTTGTACACAATAAATAGTATGTTATGAGTATTCTGAAATAGTAATACAGGATACCTACTGATAAAACAGATAAATAATAGAGCATTGTGCCACAAAACCATGTTTTGGCCGGAATCTTTTATAGGTCAGAGCTTTTTACTTCATCTTTTCGGGTTAATTCGTTGGATGAGTACTTATTCAAGGGAAGATGTCGGTCGACATTTTGGAAGGCGCTCAAATCTCACAGCTTATTCAAGGCAACCCAGAATCGCAACATTTACATACACAAGTTTTCAACAAAAAATATCGGGTAAACCTTCAGACAAATTTCAGCCGTAATTTATGCTTTAGGGAAATGAGCTGAATACAACTTTGGCAAGAAACTTTACGCCTGCAGGATCCCGCCGTCCTGGCAGACCGTCGATGACCATCCAAAGGATGTATTCGGCGGAGCTGATGGATGCGGGCCTGACGTGGGAGGAGGCGAGAGAGCTGGCTGGTGACAGGGTCTCCTGGAGGGATCTAGTGATATCCACATGCTCCACATAGGAGCGAACGTGGAGAAAGAAGAAGAAGAATTGTAATATTAGGTCCTTACATATGAAATTGGCGTTTTGTATGTGAGGAACATAAAGTAGATTTTTTTTATATATAATATATTTATTTAATCAAAGTATGTACCATTGCTATCTATGCACTTTTGCCATCTCATAGGTAGTTCATCGATCCCTTTACTAAAAAACCACTCGGACGGGAATCAATAAAATCTTTGAAGTCGGTTGGACTGCCCCATCGGAGTTGAATTTTTTCCCTTGCAAGAAGTTATCCAAATTTCGAAAAAAATTGTAATCTGTTGGGGCAAGGTCCGGAGAGTACGGTGGATGTCTTAGACATTCCAATTGAAGCTCTTCTAATTTGTAAGTATATATTTTTTAAAAAACAACTTTATGTTCCTCCCATACAAAACGCCAATTTCATATGTAAGGACCTATTTCAAGTTTTTCACCTTCCCAATTTGCTTCAAGTGGATTAAAACAGTTTTATCACTAACACCGCAGCCTGCAGCTAACTCGGACGTGGTTTGCGATGGATCCGCTTCCACAATAGCCTTCAATTCTTCATTATCAACTTTGGTCTCCGGCCGTCCACGGGGCTTGTTCTGCAGGTCGAAATTTCCAGAACGAAAACGTTGGAACCAAAAACGCACTGTGTTTTCTTTTGCGGCACCGTCGCCATACACATCATTAATCCTTCGAGCCGTTTCTGCAGCACTGGTGCCACGGTGGAACTCGTACTCGTAAATAACGCGATATTTCAAGTTTTCCATTTTGTAAACTGAGTGACGCAAAGAGAAAAAACAATTGAGGAAAAAACAAATGAATTATAATTTTCGAAACACAAATACTTGAGTAAATAGCTGTATAAAATTTGAATTTGGAATTCTAACCAAAGAGAAGATATTTGAGATCAAAGTTGCGAGTACGGCAAAACGCCAATTTCATATGTAAAGGACCTAATAATAAAAAGCACATATTTTTCTATAAATATTTAAAAAAAATTAAGAACACTCCTTTCCGGATAAAACGTAGTGTTTCTCAACAATGTTTTTGAGATATTCAAAATATTTTACGCTTTACATCTAACGGTTTCTAGAAATAAATAAAAAGAAAGTAAGTAGAATAACAAATATTTTGTAATTAATTTTTTGTTTTCTTAAAATATAAATCAAAATAGCAACAATTCGATACGTACGTAAGCGTTTTTATATTATATTTTGATAAGGTGTATTTATTTCAGTGAAATTTTAAGCACAAAGGAGAAAAGCAATAATTTATTGAGGGCACATGACATTTACATAATGTACAATAGATAAAAACAATATTTTTAGACAAGCATAAAAAATCTATTATCAATACACTAGTAAAATAATAAAAAATATAAAAATAGGTTAATGTTGGATATGATTACAATGATATATTTTATGATAACGTACCTTTATCTTAAGAGAAGAACTATTCTAAGAGCTTACTCTACGAGGGTAATAACATGCTCCCTTCGTCTATCAGTAGCTCAATCACAGATGACTATCGACGTGGTAATAAGCGACGTGATAACGATTTCTCACCACGGATGTTTAACGTTTTCGCGATCACAATGGAACATCCGTTAAAAGTAGGTGATTGGCAACGCGACTGTGATATGAACGTAATGTTCATTGTGATCGGTCAAATGCTTAGCACGCTTTTAAGCACGTCGATAGTTATCTGTGATTGAGCTACTGATCAATAGAACAAAAAATCGTCTTCAAAACAAGCTGTGTCAAGTTAAATAGAGAAGGTGGGTAGAGTAGAGATAAACAAAATTCTTCAACCTAACAGATAATCATTTTTAATACACTTTTACACTTAATTACTATTTTGTAAAATTTTTCTTTAATAAATAAATAAATGAAGGTCTTTAGTTTTACGTTCCAAAGTTCCTTTGATTATTTTTACCACGCTTCAGTCTTGAATAACAACCGCTAGTACGATACATATTTTCTATGCGGGATTCCTTTCTAACATCAAGGAAAGAGAAGCATAATTAAGTACGTAGTCTGATATCCATAGGAAATTAATTTTCTTTGTGGTGCTAACCGATAACTCTGCGTAATTAGAAACGTAGTCATTCTTATTATTTAGTCAAGATATTCATTTTAATTACAATGAAAGCCCCACCCTTTCCCTAGACTGCTTTAAAGACTATTGAGTCTTTTTTCAGTCCAGCCAACTCTACCGATTTTTTCAACAAGCTAAACCGCGATTTTAAGATTGTTAGTGTGATAAAAATACGGATGAATTTACGATTATGTACGCGAACAAATGCTTTCATTGTACCCCTACCACCGTCTCGGCTTATGTATTATAATTGTCATTGTTTCCCATCACCCAAACCAACCAGAGTCGCCCAAATTAACAGTGGCAGGGATGTTAGTTTTTCTACCCCGATCATTATTTATTAGTAATTTACAACCACCCGTGTGGAGACCAGTATCCCGCCTCGCCAGGCCTCCCATCCCAGACATCCACCCGTGCATCCGCGGTCAGGGTCTCAATGGAGGGGGGATTAGGAAAAGAGGGGAGGGGACAGAACGCATGTGTGCATCTCACACCATCATCCTATCATCCTATCTGGCAGACACTATTTCATACGTCCCCTGCCGTACCTTATCACAATACCTATCCAAAGACCATCCTATCCTTACAAAAGACACAATACAACCGAGTTGAGGGATGGGATATAATTTGAGACCTCCACGCACGCACACACAAACAGCCCGGGACGGGCCGCCCGTGCAAAGGCACACCAAGTCTCCCCCGGGGACTACCCCACTAAGCAATCTATTAGTTCTAGATACTTCCTTTTACGGAACGAAACGTGCACAAATGCCAGTTCAGTCCATGTCCCTTCACCACCTATTGTTTCTACTCATGCAGACTCTACTTCTACTTTTTAATCCTGGTATTTAGGCTCCATTTTACTGGGGGTTTTCACCCCTGAGAATATCCCATCTCTGCACCCAGGCATCCACGAACAGCGCAAGCTGCTCGAAATTACCCCTGTTTGCAAAGAAGTCCGGATTCCACGCCGGCCTCATAACCTCGGTCATGCCGTCCAGCATGGTCTCCCGGCAATCCTCCAGTATAGGACAATGCCAGAGAATGTGTTCTGCGGTCTGGTTAGGTGCCCCGCACGCACAACCAGGATCCGCCACTAGGGTGAACTCATGGAGCTTTCCCCTAAATTCTCCGTGCCCCGTTACCATTTGTACTACATGATGACCCAGGTTAGCTTAGCATAAGCCATTCTCTCTCGGATGCTCGGGAAGAATGAGTACGTCCAGCGGCCTTTCCGCTCGACGTCCCACCTCCTCTGCCACTCTTCCCAAGTTTTATCCCTCAGGGCCTCCAACAGGTCACCGAGAGAGTCGCCAGGTCTCATATGTAAGGTTAACCCAAAATGTACTACCTGTTCTCCCTTTTTTAGTCTCCTAGCCGCCTCAGACTGCACCACCTCCAAGTCTGCTGGGAGTTCCCCAGCAAGGACAGGGAGAGCCGCGCTTGACACCGTTCTGTAGGCTCCAGTCAGCGCCAGTAAAGGCGGTCTCTGTCCGCTCAGCAGGGTTCTCGGTACATTTCCCGCGTGGGCTTTGTGAACCCACACACGCGACGCATAGGTCAGTTGAGCAACATAGGTCGCTCTATATATCGCCCTGACAGCCGCACTTCTCAATCCCCAGGTCGCGCCGCTAATGCGTCGGACCTTCATGAACAGTGTGCTTGCCTTCGCCGATATAGATTTCGCGTGCGCCAAGAAAGATCCGACCCGATCCAGATATACTCCCAGGTACTTCACCACGTCGGTGAACCTAACGCTGACTCCCCCCATCCTTATTACGGGGTTCCTCCCTCTGTCCAGATTTCCCTTGAGCATTAGGCCCATGGTCTTATGCGGCGAGAAAGTTAGTCTATTTCTAATACCCCATTCCAGAACCCTGTTAGTAGCTACATTGCCTTTGCTTTCGATCTCCCGTCTGCTGTCACCAGACAATAAAAGAAGAGCGTCGTCCGCATAGGCCACTATAGTGCATCCCCCCGGGAGAGGTATGATCAGAAGATCATCGAACGTAACGTTCCAAAGTTTTGGACCCAGGACGGAGCCCTGAGGACACCCCATGGTCGTCAGCACCACTATTATAGTGGATCCGTGGATCACCGTGATAGATCTTTCCTCCAGGTAGCTTCTCATTATAGCGAAAAGCTCCTTCGGGCATCCTCTATTTTTAAGTTTTACTAGGATCATCGGCCACCACGCATTGTCAAAGCGCCTGCTATATCAAGGAAAATCCCACATACGTATTTCCCCGACGCCCTCCTCACTCCACTTCGTCACGTACAAGATTGCATCCTCAGTCGACAGGGACCTGGTGAAGCCGAATTGCCTCGCACATGGCGGGGCCAAGCAGCGATCCAACCTGTCCTCAATTCATTTTAATTATCACAAATACAATCTTCAATTATCCCGATCTAATATTAGAAATAAATATTATTTTGCAAGGTTGTAATTATAGGTAGTGGATCCGCCACGATGAGAACTCTCTGGTAACTTTGTCCGAACGAGGATCGGAAAATGGAAGAAGGACTTACCAGAGCTGGACTCAACAAGGGCGGGAAATGACGGTGAAGGACCACCAGGAAGGGCGGAGTATCCTGGAATACTCTGGCGACACCACGTCGAACTGGCGCGGCGGGACACAAACCGAGGGGGCACAGCACACTATTACGAGCTCGGAGATGGAGCAAATATGACAAGGAGATTTTGATGGAAATGAACGAGGGAAGAACTGGTCTTGGATTTAACAGGAAAAACGGATGATGACGAGTTCGAGGTAATGTTGCTGCGCTGAGCGAATATTCGGGACTGAATTGTAGTTGGAAAACAGGTGACAAATCGGAATGGAATAGATGAAGGTAGGGAATAAATATCGGAAGGAATTTGAACTACCTATCACCAGAGAGTATCAATAATCGCCAAACCAGGTAGGTATACGTTTAGGTTGTGTAATAACTTTTTTGTAATTAGGTTGATATTATTACTTATTTTAGGCGTTATTTCATCATTTATTCACTCCACATGACCGAACCATCGTAAAAGCCATTATTTTTTTCGATAATACTTAGGTATCTCAGCCTTGCATTTAAAGAGAAAAGATAACATGCCTTATACCATAGAGTATTACATTAGCATTAGTGGAAATGGATTTAGTTAATGTTTCCCTTAGCTTATCGATTCGGGAACTGTCCGCCTTGCTTGGATTAAGTTCAGGGCTGCTTTCCATGGAGCGGAGGTCGTTCTAGTACACGTTACACCGTTAGCTGCGGACCGTATTTGTACATTACACGATTCGCAATATAAATGAATCTTGATTCTCCTTAGACAGAGAGATGACAGTTCTGAACTAGACTAGGTGTGTTTACTAAAACGGAAATACAAGAGCCAAGGTGGTACTCGTTAGTACTGGGCCTTAAGCATACAGTTTGGAAGGCAAAATCCTTTTTTCGTTTCTATTTCATTACGGAATCCTTAAAAAAGATAAATTTATCGGCTTTGTGCAAATATTTCATAGATTTCTTTTTGTATAAAAAAAAAAAAAAAAAAAAAATTATACAATAGGAGATTTAAAACATGGCGAATTGCTACCAGAATTTACGCTTAAGACCTTGTATTTACACTTATCATTTGAATTAATTTATTTTTAATTATGTTGGTCATTAAAAAACTTCAATTTTTTTGTTTAAATAACCTAGGGTGGGTACCTACTATGAATTTGTTTTGGTCATTAATTGCCAAAAATGTTGATGCATTTTATGGAATGTTTGGTTTACACATAAAAAATGTAAAATTCCGTAATTCGTAGGTACCTACAAATGAAGAGTAATTTATATTATTAAGTATATTAACACATTGTATCATCATAAAACCAATTCAAATTTCACTCCTATACATACATGATAACGACAATCATTAAAGTAGATAATTATTTACGCGGTCATGTGAACCATATTGAAATAATGAATTATCCAATAAATTGCTGAAATAATTAACCAAAATATTATATATTTTCGAATAGCGCAGCGGTTAATTTTATTACGCAATTTAAACTTCATCATCATTCATCATAGTATTGCGGCATGATTACACTGAAGGTTAACAGTGGTTACGTGTCCAAAATGGAAATGTTCATATCTTAGGGTTTGTTTCATCAAAACTTTGAATCCCAAACAGAAGGTTCCCCTACATCCTACATTAATAACACACAGAATCATTTAGTTTTGCACATTAAGATAAATGTGATATCCTTTTACAAAAGACGATCCATTCAAAATGTATCTGTGTATGTGTATAATAATATACAGGGTTATTTTTTAGTTGGTTAACAAAAAAAAACCCTGAATTCAGTATCGTTAATAGAACCCATTTCAATTAAAAAACATGTCCTGTCTCAAATAAAAAAAAAAAGAAAAGCGCACCCAAATAATTCCTCAGAAATAGTAAAGACTTGGTCACCGTCCGCCCGGTATGCGCGAGCGGCGAGCGCAACCCCCCCGCGCGCACTTCCCCGTCTTACTTACCCTTACGTGCCGCGCATGAACAACAGCTGTGAATAGGATGTACGTAATTTGTAAAAATTATAGGAATAAAAATAATAAATCGTAAAAATAAAAAGTACATGTTTTTTTTTATTGAAATGGGTTCTATTAGCGATACTGAATTCAGGTTTTTTTTTTGTTAACTGACTAAAAAATTACCCTGTATAAATATGATCACAATATTTTAGGACTATTTAACTTACCGACTGGTTCTACTAATTTCCCTTATATGCACCTAATGGTGCACTAATGGGGCACTGCATTGGTTCACCAAGTGCAGTTTATCATGATATTTTTTTTACATGATGGCAAGATATCTCAGCGCCTGTCCAAGGTATCACAAATGAAATTTTTATTTTAGACAATTTTTGAGACATTGAAATAAATATTTCAATTTAACTCTAATTCTTTTTTAACTGACAATAAAATGGCATTGTCAAATTTTCTAAATTTTTCATCTTATTAAATTAAACAAAGTTGGATACATAGTGTAAAGGTAGAAGCATTCTTACTATAAAGACCATAACAATAACATAATCTACGTCATTTTTCATTTTATTTATTATAATTATTTGCCTTCTTCTTCTTCCGGTTTAAAGATACCAATATCTTGTATTATTATTTTTTAAACTATCTTGGTTACATTATCTGTTATTTTTGCATTTTTACATGACTTTATTTTTCTCTTTTGCCACGTTCACACTTTTTGACTTTCACAGTATACCCACAAACAGGCTATGCCTTGGTGGGATTTTTTAGAGTTTTTATTGTATTTCTTTGTAAACATTTTTTTTTTTTGAAAATATTTTTTTTTTTTTAAATTACCAGCAGTTTTAATAATTCAATTAAATATTTCTTCTACGTTTACGTGGCAAAATAATCTCCGATTAACAATACATTCTTTGGTGTACAATGGGCAAAACAAAATGTTAGTTTTTAGTGAAAAAGTTAATAAATATTCGTGTAAATTACAGTAAATTCAGGTGACCCTTACCGATTATCGTTACAGAGGTCAAACACGTGTTGTGTTACCTTTTAACATCTAAACCAAAATACTCCTGGGGCTAATATTGTCGCGAACAAATCTAGATTTCCAGCGAATTTATGGGTCAGGAGGTCACCTGCCTCCACATTTTTTCTGTATTTTTTTTAATGCGTAAGTCTTCATTTGTTCCACCCCACAAGAGCGCGTTTCGTTTTGTTTGTTCGAATATTTTATCGCGAAATTCACGCAACAAAATTTATGCCCAAATTCATTTAAAGCCAACATAATTGCGGAGGAAACGTAATACTAAAAATGCCTTAAATGTAACGTTAAATGTAAGTTCAATTCATTTTAAGATTCACTGAAAATAAGTTATTTCTAGTAAATTATTAAAATATAACTAATTAAAGTTAAATAAAAAATACTTGGTACACTTTCACTTTTATTTATTTTGACCAGTAAGCGCTTTCACCCTGTAACGGGCATCTTCAGACTGGTAACATGTTGTACAAGACAAAAGTACAAATAGCAGTTTTTACAAAATAAATTTAGATACTAAACACATGAGTTGGAAAAAGACAATATGAGAGAAAGAAGAGACGAAATACAAAAACATGTGTAATGTAACAAAGTAGATAATGGAGAACTGGAGGGATAAGTTTTATTATATTGCACAAGGCCAAAACAATTTTATATAAGAAATATAGAAAAACCAAAAATGTACATGAGTTAGAGAGAATCAGTATGAGATAAAATTAGACAAAATACAAAAATGTTAAATGGCAGTATTGTGAGAAGGTGTAGGTTAGGCTCTTAACCCGATTACTAATAGTATTTTTCCATATTATAATATTGACATTATACTAGATTTTGGTTCTTATGCCCTAACAAGACGAAATAATTGTCACTGCATAAAAATAAACATATAGGACCAAAATCTGGTTTGATTTCAATATTATTGCTTAATTACTAAATTTTAAGAATATTCATACTTATAGTGTTTAGCCCCATCGATGGAAAAACTGTCCTGAAACTTCAGTCATGAACTTTTATACTAATGTAGAATAAACTGAAATGTAACACAGATAATAAAGTTTCTTGTTTATCATCGCGAAGTGGATGTCAATTCCACAAGGGAAATATTCATACTACTTGCTACATAACAACGACCTTAGTATTCCATTTTGTTTTATAACTTTATACTGACATGTATAAGAATACATATTCAAAAAGGATATTGCACTTGGCATTGATTTTGCATTCACTGTAACACAACACGCGACATGCAAATGATTGCAAATGCGACATGAACTTATAAATTTTAGAGATAGGGTTTAAATGTCGCACAGGCACGGAATGCGAGAGGGAAAATAATATCTACTGACAAACAAATCCGTGCCAGATTCCGTTACAAAACAAATGTGTTTAGAAAGGAATCAATATCTCCGAATGAAAGAAAAATATAAGGGAGATATTCAAGGTCAGACTACATATATTATGAGAAATATTATATATGAAAGAGATACGAAGAAGGGAGTGGAACGTGCACGTTAGAGATCATCATTCCACAATTCTTATGTATGAAGATATTTTTTTTATTTTTTTTTTTTTTATTTGAAAAAATGTAATAGAATGATTTGCAGTTGAAGAAATCTTAAATAATAAAATCACGTAGCTCGTCATCTGGTGGATGATCAGACAAAAATAATTCACAGGAATAAAATGGTAACTACAAAAAACTAAATAAAACTGATAATATATTTGAGAAATTACTTTAAGTGAAGTATTACACTGTTAAAAGAAATCCCTAGGTTCGAATCACACTGTGAGTGGAATTTCTGCCAGCTATTTTTGACCATTTGAAAGTAGTCCCGAAAGTTTGAGTATATCATTAAACAAAATAAAGTGCATAAACGTTCCTTTCCTTTTACATTGAAAACTAAATCCGGTTAAAATGCGATACGTCTTTGACTGTTGTAAAGTTAAAGCTAAATGCAATTCACTGTCAATTAAGCGGACCGATAATAGGATTTATTGTCTCCATTGGGACAGTACAATAATTCTTTAGCTCTCTTTTGCAGTTTGCAGTGAGCAGCCATTTTGGAAAACCAAGCTCGTCGTATAATGTAATCAATCGTACTGAGTTAAGTTTTTAAGGAAATATTTATCGACAGACTGTAAGGAAATGAAAAGAGTTATTCATTATGTAGGTATGTACGTATGTTTAGAAGAAAATTCTCAGAACCTAAACTCTAAAAAAATTAAAACATACATTAATTTGTAACACGCGCAAAAAGCTTAACAGTTGCAATAAATTAATCAACATTGAAATTAATTCACGTCTGGTTTTCGCAATAACATAAACTGTAAACAGAGGTGGTTTGATGGTCGTGAAAATTTTTGTTTTTAGATGATATTCGGTAAAAACGGAATGTACATAATCTAAAAAATATAAATGAGAAATGAAAGAAAAACAAAATTATAGAAAAATATAGGCGAGCGTCGAAAAACAAATTCCAAAATAAGAATATATGGATTGTTTTGCAGTCCTTAAATAAATTGCCAACTTTGGATGAGAGGTTCAATGTTTGATTGTATCATTATTTTTTAAATTGTAATAGTTATAATAACGCCACGACCCACGACTCGTAAAAAACATTAAATACGTGTTTATACGGCATTTTTGTAAAAATGACTTGTGAAGAATTCTGTATAGATAATACACACATTAATGTCTGCGCCAGTTATTATGAAAGTCTCTATTGCCACTTTTATGCTGTGATACCGCCATACGAACTTGCGGGTAAGACGTGCAGTTATAAGAGAAAACAATAGAGCAATATTATGTTTCACTACAATAAGGGTTGACTAGGCGGTGTTTTAATAAATGCCTCTTTACGAAATAAATAAAAAATGGCCTAAGGAACATTTGAATATTAAAACATTTAAACAGCGATGACTTGAACAAATGTATGTAACATGACATTTAATATATATACACGTATATACCTACTCATCAAACGCGGTTTTACGGTGTACAAGTTATATAATTATTAATTTTTTTTTAAGTAAAAAGAAATCTATGCAATCTTATGATATTTGCACATATTTCAATTTGTAAATACTATTTTCAATCAAGTCTAAGCGGCTTGTGCTTGAAAATAGGAATCGAGTCGTGTCGAAGTGGGGATTCGAACCGACGACCTCTGGACAACCACCCGTTTAAAATACATATACATATATACAAGTCCTGATTATTGCCAGATAAGGATATCAAATAGACGGAGTGGCGAAAGTTGTAGTACATCAAGTGACCACTAAAGCTAGCTAATTACAAGCCCTGTGAACGCTTAGATATACATATGCATTCCCTTACAATTGTCTTCTCGTCTCTGTTAAGATATCAACTGTATAGATACTCGCAAACTTGAAAAAACACTATCGACTTAATTTGGTTTGCCGGAAAGGTGGAAAATTGATTGGAGCCCCTAACTACTGCCGTAATATGCCTTTATTTAAAAATCGATAAACCTAAGTCGTGCTGCCTTGTAAAGCGGTGTATAAGCTGCCTGCAAATCTCACCGAAACTTGAAACGTGAGCAGGTAGTTCACGTGTAATATTACGTAATACGTTATTAGCGACATTATTTCATGTCGGTAAGTGGGTGTAAATACTGCACGCAACCGTCTGCGTAAAATCAAATTTTAACGTAGTTATATTACAATTACAATCAATTTAAACAAGAAGGTACCAAAAAAACTTGGCTTAACCTTACATTAATCATTTAAAAAATTTATGATTAAAATAAAGCTGATAAAATTATCATAAGACAATTATGAAATAACACTGCGTTTAATACATAGAGACTTTTCTATTTGTACTTAATTAAAACCTTCTAAGTTTTATCTATTTTTATCGTAAATTAAAGACTTTACCTTTACGGTGATAAAAAACTATAATACATTACACACTAATATAACACACTTCAAAGGGAGTCGCTATAAAATGTAATCCCTGTGGGTACCTTCTCAATTTAAAATACAAAAAGTATTTATTTGTAGTAAAAACACATACCCTCGTATATAATTATAAACACATTTCATACGCCTGTAATCCCATCATAACATTGATACTCGTACGATCTAAAAAACCACAGCGTGAGCTTACGTTAAATGAACATTTGTACAGGAGGAATATATTCAAAGAGAAAGAGGACTAATGTTTATCCTTTTGTTAAAGGAACCCAAATTTCAAGTTTCAAAGGTCCCGGAATAACTATTTTTAGAATCAAATAACGGCTAAAAGCAAAAAAAATTGTTCACCTTTATCTCTGAGAATGTAATTTATTCTGCAAAATGGAAGGTATAAGTATTTCTAAATAACCGCTTTGAGGAGAAACACCAATATTTTTTAATAGAAGTTAACCATTTCGTTAATAGAAAATTACGGAATTGAAATAAAATAATTTAATCATTTGAATTACTAGGTAGGTACTACTAGTTTTTATTTATTATTTTAAAAACTTCCATAGCAAGTGTACAAGGGCGGGATTATTGTTTTTGAGCAATATCTTCCAACCAACCCTTTTACAGTATTATAAAAATAAAAAAACTGGGTGCTAGCAAAATTATGTTAGAAAAGCTTTTGTTTGAGCAATTTGTGGTTGTTTCAGAAAAGCGACAATTCCGTAAAATGTTCAACTAAACATTAATGTGTCGAATCACGCAAACCGAATTTCCCTTACTATTATTATTTTGAATACCTTCGGGGTTCATAATACTCAAATCACTAGCGACTTTAAGTAATCCACGGGGAAAATTAGATACTCACTACGTTCTTACTACCAACAACGGGGTAGAATTAGGTTTTATTTTTGTCTGATAACTACACGCAATGAGATACCTAAAACAATACAATTATTTTACGTAATAATTTAATAACTTTCCAGAGTGAATGAAAACGTATTCTATATTCTATGATTTTTGACAAAAATGATAGCATCACACCACGCACCGTTCCTATTTCTTAGTATTTTCAGAAAATGTTTTTTATCTAAAAATGTGTGTTAGGAAAAGGGGCAAATCAGGAGTTTCACTTTACTAAATTGTGCCATCGAAATCGACTCCAGAATCAACAATAAATCACTACGTATTGTAAAAATAATGCCTGGAATATTTTTACATTTCTCGGGAAAAATAAAGTATAAAATAAAAGTACCTAAAAGTACCAGGCTCTTAACTTATTTGGCAGCCCTGGACCGTTTATGAAATATTATATTAAGCGTTGTGTACATTATGTAAATAAATAAATATCAACACCAAGGTACATAATGCATGTAAAATATTTAGAATTTCACATGCATCTCCTGAACGTTACGATATGGATATTTTTTATAGAATCTATATATTTTTTGGAATAATAAAATTAAAATTAACAAATATGACCACGGACAAAGTTCTACTATTTACCAAAATTTTGTTGGATTTAATAGCGCCCAATCACATTTTGTAAAATTATTTCATAATCAGTAAAATACGCTAACACAACAATTGCCGATTAAAATTTTATCTGAATTTGTGGAAAAAAAACTTGATGCTAATTAAACAATTGCCATACGCGATAATGGCTTGATGATACAATATCATCGAGAAACTTCATAAAAAAATAAAATGGTTATGTGTGACATTAGCTTATAAAATTATGGCTCATGGATAACATTGGTAAAACAAACATTATTTAAATGGAACACTGAATAATTAAACACTTAACACCTGCCATTTCGTTAATTCAAGCTGTATGGTAATAATACGTCGTTAGTGGGAATAACAAAAGCAAGTTTTTAAAAACATTTTAACACAAAGGCGAGGTTTTTTCAACTATCGGTCCCCAGAGCTCAAGTTTGCCCGAACTTATAACTAGACCAGTTTTCAGTGTGAACAAAGTTGCTTGGACTACTTGCATAAAAATTCGAGCAAAAATATACCAACTTTTTTGTAATATTCTCGTGTCTTTTTTTATTCCTCATTTGCGCCACGTGAGAGGCAGTAACAAGGCACTGTGCATCTGTTTAACAGGATGAGGTCAAGTGGAGAGCCTATGGGGCCCCTTACATACTGCACACAAGAAAATTTTATACCCCTATTTATAGTCTAATGATAGAGTAAAGAGACGCTCCAACACTCATCAAACCTTGTGCGTAAAATTATTATGTCCTGGTGAAAACTCGGCCGAATTCGTACAGAGGGTTAGGTAACAACTTACAACCCTCTAAGAATGCTACAACTATTGGGGTGGAAAGCTATATTCTTACGTAATACAACGTAATGCCTTGAATACCACGGTTAATGGGGTAATGGTAATGATGTTTACTAGGAAGTTTTACTTATTGGGAGATCGCGCCAAGTCTAGCAGGCAGCAGGCGGTAGGTAATCAGGGGAGTACGGCTGTTGCTCGATCACAGATCAGTACCGACTCGGTAATAAGCGACGTGATAACGATTTCTTACCCATGGATGTGTTACGTGAACACGCGTTAAAAGTTATCGATCGGGATTATTAAACGAGCGCATACTAGTCGCGAGCCATTTCCCGAGATATATCTTATTCGCACAAATCTTCATTCAATCTTTATTATAATTTAGCTGGTTTTCGGCAAGCCAAATATTGAGAAAAGCAGTCGAAATAATAAAAAATCAGACAAGCGCGATGATTTGACGTTTGACGTAAGGCCGCGTTATAGCGTGCATCGGCCCCGCTCGGGTCAGATCGGCTATGTTCGGCTATCGATACCACGGTATCGAACGAATGTCACTGTGATCGCTCAAATCGTTAGCAATAGCACGTGAATAGCACGCTTTTAACTACGTCGATAGTTATCTGTGCTTGAGCTACTGGTCTCAGGGCAAACATAGACTACTAATTCGCACTAACGAGATGACCGGTGATCGATCGGCGAGGAAATTGTCGGGGAGAATTTATTAGCATGGCCGTAACCTAATATCGCCATCCATTATACGATCACTCTAAGGATGCAAGCTCCGACTATTTTCTTTGTCCATACTTCAACATAATGGGATATGGTTGTTTTTCCTCTATCTCAACATCAGCTGTTATCGCTACCTGAATGCAAAACTAGAATATGTTACCTAGTTATTTACCTATGTACTTTACTTAACAGGAGCTATGAAAATATTTTACTTTAGTCTTCTACAAATATCCAAATATCCAAAATAAGTATTTTACAGTCAGTGTAACGACATTTTAAGAATGCCTAATTATTTAGCACACAAATTTGGAATTTAACCCCATGACGAACGTATATTTACGCATTAACTTTACTGCTTATGTCGTAATATCGCTACCTAAATCGGATACGTTAACGATTGGGTTCTTTCAGATTTTCTATTTTTTATTTCAAAAAATTGATTACAATATCAAGGGATTTTTTTTTTAATTTTTACGATGTCATATGAATTTTCTAGCGCGGTTTGAAATAGCGCTTTTTCAAATCGCTCGCAAAATCCTCCATTTGGCGCGCATGCGGGTGTGACGTCACATCAATATGAGCGCTCACTTCGTAATGAATTTCCCGCCTTTCATAATGGACGGGTATGACGTCATTAGCCCATAACGGGCGTTAAAAGTCACTCGTAATTTCGTGTTTTTAAAACATAAATTTATAAAATGAAAACAACATTTTAGATGTTTTTTCTACATAAAAAATATTTCATTTTATTAAAAAAAAATAAAAAAGATTCGATTCGATTAACCCAGATTTTAGGTATATTTGTAAAAATAATTTATTTTTACGTTAAACATATTTTATTAATTTATACAGGTATGAAATTGCATTAAATTGATTTATATTTTTATTAATTAGTACTACATAATGTACATTATTGCATTAAAAAATATATTTATACATGGTAACAATTTTTTTAATCCCCATATACCTACATCTATTTTTTAGGTATTTCCAAGATTTTTAAAAACTATAATATGAAACTTTTATATACTTTTACATGTATTTCTGCATATTAATAATAGCCAAATTATTAAATAATTAAAACACTCACAATTTATTCTTAACATTTATTAGTTACCTATCCTTAAACCCATACGAGAAATAACAAGAAAGCTTAAAACTGCTAGAAATAGTCATGATCTCTGATTATTTTAAACGGGTGACAAGGTCTATTCAAATAATTATTGACAGAATATTTTGTAGAAAATATTTATTCAAAAATCATTACAACAAATAATAAAGAAATACATACAGATTACAGTAAAAAAGTCTTATCTTATAAGTAGGTATTACAATATTTAAACAATTCTACATTTTAAAAAAATTGGGATGTTTGGGATAAAAATTCAAACAACTTACAATTTACAAAATTAATATGTAACAAACGAACTGCCAGTTTCCACTGCTGTTGCCAATTCACTAACACTTCGCGATTTCACCAGGTCTTTGATTTTCCTTTTTTTAATTTACTTCAATTGTGATTCTTCGAAGTCCTCCTGGGTCTTCCAACAGGCCGATCGGCGTCAAATGGTGGTTGTGATGATGTGGAAGCCTCCGAAGCGTTAAAATGAACGCAAAACTGAAAGTCCTCGCCGTTCAACCAGCTCTCGTGTTTGTTTTTTAAAAACCTTTCCCTTTTACTATGGCATGTTTTTCCATTTTTCGTCAAACTTTTTGTTTTTTTTGATTTTTTTGCGATATACTCGCTATTTTCAATTAATTTTTTTTTATGGACTCATCAACAACATTGCTAATATTAAATTTGATGACAGCATAAAAAATAGTTTTGTATTTCTGTCATATTTTACATGTTTTAACCCACTCATCGAAAAAGTCCACTTTTTTAATAGTGAAACAGACGTTCTGAAAAAAAATTAAAAATAAAAAAAAAGGCAAAATAAAGCAAATAGGTTTTTTACATTATTTGAAAGTTTAATATTGTAGGTTCAATATGTATAGTAAATAAATTTGGTAATCTCTGGTAACCGTTAGTTACAAGCCTTTAAATTTGAAAAATAAAGTTTTATTTTTTTTTTTTTTTCCTCATTTTTCATTTTCATTTTTTTTTTCACTGTTTAAATATAAAATAAACGATTATTTTTTTTGTGAATAAATAAATTTCTTACCTTCAACATAAAGAACCCATTTTTTTATTTTTTTCTCAAAATCACTACGTAAAGCACAAGATGTTTTCATAGGTGACACAAAATCGATACTAATTAAATGCATGCAAATGCATTTTGCCTGAAACCTTCACTTTGTTCCCCCCGATGACTCACGACCAAGGAATATTTGGCACTAATGATTCTTGGAATAATGACTTATAAGGGGTTGTTTACAATATGACACCCATTATTTTAGGAAATATTGAAATTACTTTTGTCTTCCTAGCTAGTTCTACTCGAATCACAGTGTGCGGGAACAACCCTATTGGAACACGTAGAAATAATAATACATTTAAGTATACAAAATTAAAAAATTGTCTAATGTGGATACTAATAACATAGATCTTTTTTGTACCGAAATACGATTAAATCGGTACACATAAATGTATATCGTAATATTCAACACTCCATTTAATTGAAAACACGCATTTACATAGACTATTTTTTTCGAGAATACCATTCAGGTAGCGTTTATTTCAATTATTTACATAACATCAAATTCAACACAATTTCAGGAAAGTTTTCATTCTTTTAAAACAAGACACGCTCACTGTTTGCTCTTGTAAAAGTTGGTGAGCGGAGCTAACAAACAGTGGGTAAACATCTATGAAGCCACAGGGTAATGGGGTTCTGGGGTTATGTACAGAAATATACTGAAAACATACGCGATTTTATGTTAATGCTTATGCAGCCCCGAGGGCATATTCTGAAAAAATTGCTTATAATCTGTTAAATCATACGTAAACAACGAATGAATAATAATGAAGAAAAGCACGAACCGTTTGATGTGTCAATAATTATTAAACGAACCATAAAAACAAACTTTAACAACTTATTTAAATGAATACAAAACTTGTAACAAATTTCTGGATTATTGTACCAATGCTGGGCTGATATCAAGATATTATTGATATCTCAACAGAGACAGAGAAACTCTGGAAAACGAATGTGGTTATCTAGGCGGTTTACAGGGGCTTATGACCTGTCCCATTGGCTGGGGGTTAAGTGGCCACTTGATGTATTAACACATTCAAGTTATTTACAAGTTATATACAAGTCTCAAAAATTTGTCATTCATGGTTGTCAGATGATGGGCGGAATGGGGAATACCGAAAAAATTACTACATACTACACTACTCTCCCTTATCTGCACCAAATGGTGCAAAGGGGCAAACTGCATTGGTACAACAAGTGCGATGAATCTTGATCATTTTCTACATGAAGGCAAGCTGATCAGTCTTGCGCTTCAGCGACAGTCCAAGGTATCATATTTGAAATATTTCATGTGAATATCACATTTAAACAAACGTTTCATATCGACCCCCATCAGGAGTCGAACCCGCAACCTCGTGAATGGCAGCCAAACGCGATATAGCCATGCCATTAGACGGATATGGAAAATTATTAGGTTTCGACCTCGTGTTAATAATTTTACAATGTATTTATAATTACATTGATGTTATACATTTTTATTGCCACATTATTGAATGCTATAATACTACGATATTTTTGCTGCAACCTATCTAAATCCAAATTGTAACTAATATAATCCCAAATTAGATCAGATCCAGCCAAACGGAGCATTTCTTGTTACATTGTTAAATAATATATGCAGTTTTTTTTTAAAATGGGTAGGATTTCATGAGATTTAATCTCGGTTGAAAAATGCCGCTAGCATAATGTGACTGAAGATTACAAAAAACGGTAACTTTAATGATTTGTAGACTCGTTGGATTCAAATCTGTGTCGTGGAAGATGGATTTGTTCTTCGGAATTTCAGTTCACAAAACTCGAACGGCGTTAAATACAAATTGCAGAAAATTTGTGGTGTTTTATATTGATTTTCGCAACAAAAAAAACATATTTTTCAAACTTTTCATTTGATGAAAACAATGAACGGTTTGAACCTTAGAGTAATGACGCGCAGGCAATAGAGAGGCTCTTTCGCCGTTTCCCATAGAGCGGAAGCGTTGCAAATTTTTGGTTGGCGACAACTTCACTCTGCTGGCGGCCATTATTATTTGTTTGACAACAGACGCGTAACGGTCAATTTCGTCGCTTTGCTAGTAAATAACGTGGATACTTCCTGATTTTAATCATCAAAAACGGCAATGGTGAATTGTAGTATGCTTGGTTGTAGCAGAAAGAGTGTCAAAGGTGTTAAAGGAGTCACATTTCACAGGTAATTGATTTCGATAAATAATTATTTTGATTTACATTGATTTTGGCATATATTGTCCTAACACGGGTATTATTTGTATAAAAACTTTCCTTTTATCAACATATTAACATTATTTACCAGTTTTTCTTAATTTAGGTGATCAATTTGTAAATTAAAGTATGTTTACTGTTGATAGTGACAGTTGATTACTGTCGATATGCCAAGGCCGCATTAGGCATTTGTAAAACATTGGCATTTGTTTTGCTGCAAACTATAGCCAACTTCGTGTTTGACAATCATAGAATGGTTTTTGACCGTTAGGGCCCCTCTATAGCCTGCGCGTCATTACTCTAAGGTTTGAACCAATAAATCTTAAAAACAAAGTTGGTATACAAATTTCAAAGCAAATCAAAAAATATAGATTTACAATAATATTTTTAGTACGATTCAGCAGGTATTTCGTGATTAAATTCCTAATATTGAAATAAGTAGGTACGTAATTAAATACAACAATATATTTAATTGTGGAAACTTTGGAGGGCATGGTTTTATTCAACAACGGAACGGGAATGCTTTTGCTTTCTAAATTACCCAGCTAACGGAACAACAACATTGTTGAAAAGTTTTCGTGAAAAGTCTGCGTACCGCGCCGTGACGACCGGAACATTTCCTATACAGGGCCCTACAGTATCCGCGTAAAAAGTTCAACAGCTAAACTTTGCTCATTTCTGTGGGAAATCCCAGTTGTTAGTGACCAGATACAGGGTAACCTGCTAGTCAAAGTAAAAGAGAACAAAAAGGTACAGAACAGAAATGTTTGTAAATTAAAAGTTGATCCGATATATATTTATCACGCTATTTCTCCAGAGAGAACGTCACACCACTTTGTCCTAGCACCCTACCTTTACTTCTCCCACATTCATTTTCATAAAACTTCATAATAATTCTTCTCTTCTCACGCACGCCGATTATTCCGACTTTCCGAGTAAAGTTCATATTCAGTTAATTCTTTTGGATTTAAAATTACTTAATGACAGACGAAGTCCAAAGACAGTGGGTGTAGAATATGTCGAGATCTGATGGAGGCTTACGATCTCGCTAGGCACCCACAGATATTGTGCAGTCCGGGGGCTCTTTTTTAGCTGACTATAGAGGAAAATAGACAGCTGTTTCAATGACAATCGTCTCTATGAAATAATATCTTTAAATCTGTAAAATGAAATCAAATTAAGAACGGCAATTTAAATAGGCATATAACGTTTTCGAGATGCTTAATAATTTTTTTGTATTTTTAATATTTTTAGCGTACGCCTACGTATCTGCTAAATTGCATGTTTTTTCTTCTAATCAGAATTCTAGGATTGGTATGCATAAAGCTTCGATCTCTCAGCGCACATCCTGTGTTTCTAGGGCGACCGATTCTGTGTGTACCGATGTATTTGTTAAATTAGAAATTATTTTAAGATCAACTATCTCCCTCTTTATCTTGAATCGCTGAACATCCTGTACAATAGACACGAAGGGAGACTTCGAATGCAATGATTAAATAAAACCTTTTTAGCCTGTAAACCCCTTTGTTTCTTTTATTCAAAAAGCCCATTTTAATCGAGAGGTTTCTGGATCCGAGGTGGCGATCTCTTGCCCCTTTTTACGCCCTTCTTCTGGCGATTTCTGGGCGAGATTGAGATCCTAAGGTATAAACACTTTGGAATGGGGGAGCGATAAATTTCCAACGGGTACTTGGCGAGGTGAATACGACATGGAATAATTCTGTAATGTGACGAGAATTCGTGCTTTTTGGAGTATAAACATTAATTTCAAGTCTGAGAATTTATTACATCTGCAAACATGACTCATAAATGTTTGATTTTCACAATTAACCGTGCGTTGAATAACTTTATTTCGTTGATGTTGAAAACATACTAATTTGGTCAATAAAATACATCGCACTATGAATACTATACTGCAGTAAGTCCTAACTATTATTAGTCTAAAATGAACTTAGAATACCATGTTACACCTCATATAGACAGCCATATTTAGGTCTAAGAATAGTGGATCTATCCCTTTCTTATGTCTAGATATTTAAGTTTAAAAATCCAGTTTCAATTAAACTTAATATATTATTAGTACCTACTGAAAATTGCGCAGCATTTCGGTCATTTTTCTACTTTTTTAATTGCAGCCACAAACGTGTTTAAATAAATATCTTGTTCACAAGGTAACCTTACATTTTCACACGTTGTAGCACTGAATTGTATAATGTGTAATGTCTCCGATTATATTAAATCGAAGGATGAAGAATAAAAAGGCTGAACTTATTGAACGCAATCTGGTTTCCCTTATAATCCCATATAAAGCAAGAGAAGTAATTGTGCTGGGCATGTGTTGTGTATTGTGTTGCTCAGGGATGGCAAATCAATGAATTTATTTATTTTTACGTCTAAATTTTCACCACACGTAAAAATGCATCTAAAAAAATAAATCAAATTATTTAAGATTTAAAATTGAAAATTTACAAAAAATTTGCCTACGGTAGCGGCGATTTACTTTAGTATAAATTATTTTTTTTTATAAATAAATAATGAATTTGATCTTCATTGTCCGCTTCGTAGCATAGTGGTAGCACATTTGGCTACCGTGCATGAGGTCGTGAAATATTGATTTAAATGTGATTTTCATGTAAGTATTTCATATGTGATGGACTGGTTCTGAATGTAAGACTGATCATCTTACCTTCATGTAATAAAATCCTCAAGATACACTGCACTTGGTGTACCAATGCAGTGCCATATGCTCCATTAGGTGCGGATAAGGGAAAGCAGTAATAGTAGAAGTTGATCTTCATTATAATATTGAATGAAAAAACTTCGAAAAACCTTGAAATTTTTGGTACTATTTTTTCACTAGAATCAAGTCATATTTGCCATCCCTGATACAGTTCATGTAGTTAGTTTGTAGCATTATTGTGGTGCATAACGGACTAAATATTATGTGAAGTAAATTCGATAAACAGATGCCACTATTGTTCAGCGGTAGTGAAGTACGCGATACTCGCTTCCCGAAGAATGTCTGATAAAACTCGAGTACCTAATTATGTACAACAGCTTACCAAACAGTTGAAAATACCATTCAACAAAACAAAGATCACCATATTTAATAACATAAAAGTATTTAACAAAATTTTATTTTATTTTTATTTTATTTTCTTTAACCACCTCAACAGGCCAGGAGGCCCAATTACAGAGGGGAACGACGTCACCAACACCCAGGCTTGAGAAAAATCACGTTTTATTTTTGTGTTCTCACCGGGAATCGAATCCGGAACCTCCGTATCCTCAGTTCAGCGTCTTAGCCATCTTACGCTACGGAGGCCGCTTGATGTTGAAGGTGTTGAAAATGATTAAAATTACGATTTTATGATTATCTACTAGCATCTGTTATTTATGTTTCAGAATAAATCACTGTTTAGCAAATATTATGTTAGCAGACAAAAATAAATTTAATATCGTACAAATTTTGAGGTAGGTTTGGAAGAATAAATCTTACACATCCACATTACACACCCTTGCATGCAATTTTAATATATTTGCATAGATTTCATAACAACTCGTAATTTATTTATTTTTTATTTATTTCATATAAATGGTACTCAGTACCTTTTACAACAAGAAGAAAAAGACTTGACAAAGTAATATAATAATATTAAAATTACAATGAAGTCTAAGCCTGATGATTGTATTAGTCTAAAGAAGTCAGTAATTACGAAACCGAGGTCAATGAGTATAATATAAAGTGGTCAACACTTAAAAATGATTGTTATATGAAAATACTTGAACATAATGATACATACTTGAAAAATACTACCGTGCCTAGTGACAATTGACCCACTACGTCACTCATACGTCATCACTAGGCATCTGTGTCGTACTAGACACACATTTAAAAGTGTGAGTGTATTGGCCTAAATGCTGTAGTCTTAAGACGGTGGAATTTGATAATGGTATGGTTCTACTTTCGAACGAGTGCCGGTAGCGAAAAATTCATTTGTCTCTGGTTTCTAGAGTTTACATAGAAAACTTGCTATACGCGAAATGTCATGTCGAACCAAATTTTTAGGTTAGGAGTTTCTTACCCTTCGATTTAAACTACACAACAAGTATTTTTATGAAAAGAAAGATGTTTGAAAGTTATTGAGACTACTGATTGTGATTTTTGTATATACAGAATGTTTCTCGAATTTCATTGAGAGTATGAAAATATTTTAACATTTTAATATTTTAGTATTGCCACGGCCCATGTCCTCAAGTGATCTACTCTAGTCATCTTCTGTTATGTGACGTTTTCTATGAAAAATGCCAATAAACAATACTCATCCAGGATCGGCACTCGTTCGAAAGGAAAGCCATTGTATGGAAACCTATTTTTAGTGAATTCTCTTTCGAAGGGTATAGATAATATTATGTAAGTAGCAAAAGAAGGTCAGATAATATGAATATTATTTTAGGAACCCCAGATCTACAATACAGTGGTCAGTGATGATATACCAACACAGACATACGTGCACCGAACATAATTATCCATTCTGCCCGGCATTCCTGACATTCAAAAGTTTTAACGATCCGTTTTAACCTTTATGTAACTAAATATTAATGACAGAACATCAGGGCTGATCACAGTATTTAATCATGCGTTTTCTTTACATTAAACTACATAGTTAGTCGTTTCACTTTAGTATTAGAGGGGCTATGTGCATAGTTAAATTGTAACACAGCTGGCGTTGGAACTCTAAAAAAGTGATTTTCAATCATTCATTCAGAACACTGGTAAAAAAAGGATTGCAGGAATTATGAATAAATTACTCAACATCGAAAATAAAACACTTTTAGTCGGCTGATGAATCATTCGACGTTAGCATAATTATTAGGATGAACAGTCGACGAGACATTTCATCCCGTGGACGCCGCGCCGAGTGGTTAATCAGCCGATTGAGAATTTATTATTTGAGGTCGCAGGTTCGAATCCCATAGGGGGTCAACATGAAATATTTATTTACATGCGATTTTCACATTAATATTTCATGTGTGATACCTTGTACTGGTACTGAAGCTTATGACTGATCATCTTACCTTCATGTAATTAAATTATCAATATACACTACACTTGGTGAACCGATGCAGTGCCCTATGCACCATTGGGTGCAGAAAAGGGAAAGTAGTAGTAGTAGTAGTAGTGCGTATTCGTTATAGTTGTCGCAATTACTTTTTACATTTTTACTGGTAGTAAGTTGTCGCAAGTAAGGTCAATGTTGGTAGAGCATCAGTTTTATGTTATGTTTAAATAAATTAAGAGAAATATTGAATATTATTAATTATTATGTCCATAGACGATTTATCACTTTCTAATTATTTAGTGGTGTTCTTAAGAGCATACTCCACCACGTGACTCGCGGCCGCTTCCAATACAAACGTATTCCTCGGTTTTCTCCCTGGAATTTAACATTAGAGCAATGATTTTTTCACACATTTAGATATCGACCAGATGCGTGTTTGCATCGTCTTAATTTATTTGTTAAAGGAGATTAATAAATTATCTAAAAAATAAGACGATACAAACACGCATCTGGTCGATATCTAAAATGTATGAAAAAATCATTGCTGTAATGTTAAATTCCAGCGATAAAATCGAGGAATACGTTTGTATGGGATAGCGGCCGTGAGTCACGTGGTAGAGTATGCTCTTAACCTGTCTTATAGTTACTTAATTATTTAAAAACACTGCCGGCACTGCAGGTATGTAGGTACGTTATTTAAGTGAATAAGTAGGTTATATGCAAGGACATGAGTGAGAATAAATAATGGGACGCGTAAGCTACATAGGCAAGTTGTCAGGGAAATATTGCTACAGTAAAAATAATAAATATCTATACTATAAGTAGATTCCTAAATATGAAAATCTTATTTTTAAAAACGTTGATTAATATAGACGACTAAATCGTGAGATAAGTACCTACTTTACGTACCATCTTACTTAAAATAAACATTTTTTGCATTATTATTATATTATGTGTCATCAAATTATAAATTATGACGAAGTACAACTCTATAGAACCCTGTGCAACCGTGTGCAAAAATACACACCTTAATTTTGTAATCAACTGGCCTTTTATCATCAACAAATGATATATAAAACATTGATTTAAATACAATGGTGTTTATTCATAAAATGCTAAATGGTCTATTACCAGATTATTTTATGACAAAGGGTCAGTTTAACCGCAACACCCATGGGTATAACACCAGAATTAAACATTATTTAAAGACAACCAATAGATCGTAAGACATGTACTCAGAACAGTATAATGTGCAAAGGATTAAAATAATATAATGAACTCCTCGAGACCGTCAAAGAAGTACACGGAATAAATGAATTTAAAATTCTAATGTTAGAACCTTTAAATGTTATTTTATTCAACAACATTTTGAGTGTGTCCAGAAATGGGGAATGTTGTAACACATCAAGTGGCCACTTAACCCAGTCAACGACAGGTCATAAGCCCTGTAAACGCGCCTAGATATACATATTTCCTTTAAAACTTCTCGTCTCTGTTAATATGTCAAATGGTAATTTAATGTTATATTATTGTTTATTATTATTAAAATATGTAATAATAGTTAGATTAAATACATATAAACAAAAACAAACAAACAGTATATTTACTGTACTGTTTTGAGAGTCTTATTACAAAACTTTATTGCGAAGATATTCTATGATTGAAGGCAGGAAACATGAATTCCTTTAAAGTTCACACGACACCTATTATGATTTAAGCAGTGGTGCGCATAATAAAACTTCCAGCGTTAATCAGTGTGCAATAATACAAAATTACTATTCTTTGCAGATTTGGCCGTGCAGCTACAACACATCGCGTGCTCGAGTACGTGCGGAGAGTACTAACCGTGGCCTAGTGGTAGATTGGTGGATTTGTTCAACCCATAAACCATCCCGAAATACCAGATTTATCGCCCCCCGCCCGTTATAAAGCCATCCGAGACCAATTTTCGACGTTCAACAGACATTGGGCCGTTAATTAGAAAATAACAGTTTACCCTCGATAGAAAACCTCATCTAGATAAAGATGATTTATTTATCACCGATTACTTTAATCATTCGTTTAATAATAAATCACATTTTACTGTGTACTTGCGAAACAATAATTCCAAAGACAAAAACATTTCTTAGTAACAAATAATATTTTTTATTTATCTATTTTATACTTAGAGTTATGACGCCTATAGAGGGGCCCTAACGGTCAAAAACCATTCTATGATTGTCAAACACGAAGTTGGCTATAGTTTGCAGCAAAACAAATGCCAATGTTTTACAAATGCCTAATGCGGCCTTGGCATATCGACAGTAATCAACTGTCACTATCAACAGTAAACATACTTTAATTTACAAATTGATCACCTAAATTAAGAAAAACTGGTAAATAGTGTTAATATGTTGATAAAAGGAAAGTTTTTATACAAATAATACCCATGTTAGGACAATATATGCCAAAATCAATGTAAATCAAAATAATTATTTATCGAAATCAATTACCTGTGAAATGTGACTCCTTTTAACACCTTTGACACTCTTTCTGCTACAACCAAGCATACTACAATTCACCATTGCCGTTTTTGATGATTAAAATCAGGAAGTATCCACGTTATTTACTAGCAAAGCGACGAAAGTGACCGTTACGCGTCTGTTGTCAAACAAATAATAATGGCTGCCAGCAGAGTGAAGTTGTCGCTAACCAAAAATTTGCAACGCTCCGCTCTATGGGAAACGGCGAAAGGCCTCTCTATAGCCTGCGCGTCATTACTCTAGATTTTTATATTATAATGATACCATCATATTCTTCTTCTTTCTTCTTTTTTCACCACGTTCGCTCCCATGTGGAGCATGTGGACATTACTAGATCCCTCCATGAGACCCTAACGCCATGCGCCAGCCAGCTAAAAATCTTATGACTGATTATATAATTATATCTTGTATCCAGGGGACCTATGCTTTACATAAAGTCGTATGCGACACTATTTCGCTATGGCGAATGATTTTATACCGTAGATCCCAGAAGTTTAATACGCGAGACGGAGTTTATTTTTACAGGTAAAATAAACCACAGTGTTAAAAAACACTACACTTAAACTTATCACTACGCATTGTTTCAGATGCACATTTTATTCACTCAAGATTTATTCAGATTACGTAAAAAAAAAAAAAAAAAAAACGGCGTTTTTCAATTACAAAAATTATATAAATTTGTTGGCATCCATTGTAAGAATATTTTGTACAAATCTATAAATAAATCTTGCTTTCGAGAGTATTTCACGAATGGTCGTTAGTCTATATGTTATATAAGAAATAACAAATTTCTAAAAGATAAGAAAATATAACAAAGCCTCTCTTGCATTTCAGTATTTTTCAGGGCCGGTAACTCAAAGGCAAGTATTCCCAATCCGCCGAGGGCCACGTGCCACGTACGCCTCAGGTATCCCTCATTCCTCCTCTTTGTATCCAACCGATACTCCTAACTGACATGAAAATATTTACCAGTTCAAGAAAAATATATAGATCCTTCATATTAATAATCTTTTAGGGTGGGTTTTAAGGGGGTATCAACATGTTTCCCGACAAATCTTCATTGGTTGCGATTGGCAGAAATGGGGTGTGAGAAATTTGATGCTACAGTGCGCGAGCTTTTCATGAACAGGGGAAGATGGCGAATGATATGTGTTTTCACATTATTATTGATACATTAACATGTTTCGTAGTAAACATTGGTTTGACATAATATCCTCGAGTCTAAAGAATCAAACATACTTTAGCGAATCATACGCGTATCTACGGATAGAAATCTTTAAACCTTATCAAGATTTAATGATGTATACTCGTACGTATTGTGTTTGTTTATGACGCTTTCTTTTCATTTTTAACAACAGTATTGTTTTCAAAAAAAGAGAGAGCATTATATCAAGAAAATAAATATTTACATCTTGATTTAAAATTATGATGAACAATAATATTGTATTAATGTAAATAATAAACTTTGTTATTTATATATTTTAAGTAAGGCAAATTTTATTATTATATTTGGTTATCTACAGAATACTGTAGTTTATTGTGTTTATCTTTATAAAATGTCTCAAGTAAGGTTATTAGGCAAAGTAAATAATACCAAATTTTACAAACTCTAATATTTTCTATATTTGGCCAATTATAAAATATTTGCTAAGTTTTTTTTTTTATCTATTCTTAACCGTCTATGTTCTAAAGATCTAAAGCAATAAAATTTTTGGAACAAGACATTGGAAAACGTTTCATCTCTTTGAAAACTCAATGCTACTTACTACATACAATTTATTACATAATATGTTATATTCTTTAAGGCCATTAAGCCAAACTAACATAATATAATATTTCCTACCTTTCTGTATTTAGATTTTACGTATTTATGTATATTAAATATGAATAAATAAAAATTTGCAAATTTGAAAATGGATATCAAATATAATTTAATTAGTAAAATTAATACTTTGCATAAAAAAAAACTAAATTAAAAGCCGTATTTTAATAAGACTATTGTCCAATTTACTTAGAAGAAAACTTACAATTTTACGAGAAGAAAAAATAAATTTTTCAAGCAGATAGTATTTAAAAGTCATATAACCTATACATTCGACTCGAAATATGTATTATAGATTCATCAATATTCATGTTTATAAAATTATTTAAAAATACCGAACGGAAACATTAAAAGTCTTATAGGCGTATACAGTTAGTTTTAACAAATAGAGTTAGTGAATGTAAAAAAATTACGTCAATTGGGAAAATTATTTTTACCTATTATGCAAGTAAAATCGAGCGATAATTTTCAATATTTTACCTTCTTAGATTCCAGGTAGCTATTTTAAAATATAACCAAACGAAAGTTGTTTAAGAAAATACAATAAATAAATATTGAACACACCTATAAAATTACGGGTTTGGTAAATATGTAGAGTTGAGCTGCTTACGTTTTTTAAGCCGCTTAAAATTTCTCTGGTTTCTTCATCGCACATTAAAATATAACAAAACACCTTTTATAGTTAAAGCTAGGTCTTGCTTCTAGATTCTTTTTCATTAATTATAAAGGAGTTTTGCGAGACCATTTAGGAATTGTCGCATTGTCCATATTTATATTTCCACTAACAAAAGTGAAATGCTGCTCTCGGATTGAAGTGTGTGTGGAATTTAAATAAGTACTGCGTAAGACGACTTGTTGTAAAAAGTGCTTCTACGGAATCCGGAAGTAATAAAGATATTTATGGGCCACTTAACTATTCTGGATGCATCTAACTCTTGTCGTTAAGGTCCTGTTAAAGTGTAGTAAGTTGTAAAAGAGAAATTAAACGCAATCTAACTGTTGATCCTCGAGCAACAATAGGGCTTTAAAAACATTTATTGCCAGCATTTCTAATGCATTTTTAATATTATTGAAATTAAAAATACAATTAAAAGAAGGCTTGATTAACGACATTAAAAACTATTATATACATAAGGGGATACCTACGGGCGCGCGTAAGCATAAATGATACTTGTGGCATCTTTTACTAGAAACTGGTAGACCCCTAACCAATCAGAGTACTCAGTTGTTAGTATTGTCACAATGGATGCGATAGGGACATAGCATTGCACCCATTGATTTAAAATACACTTAGATCTGCCTTGCAGAGTAAATTATTTAGAAAAAGTAAAGACCCGAAGATTCCGCACCTCAATACACTTACACGGGTCGACCGATCAGAGCCCTTCGACTGCGCGGCAAAGCATCCGCCCACACACCGCAAAAGGTATGGGCTATATATAGGTAATCAGTAACAGTATACAATACTAACCCGTTCCTTACGGAGGAGCGTTCATGAATTTTACCATGCATCAAAAAATGACATAGTTTTTCTTGTGGACGGCTGTTGGCTATTAATTTAAGAAGAAAACTTTTTTTGATTAATAATTAATTTTAGGCTATGTAAACAAATATAAATAAACACTTACATTGGAAAGCTCCACCATCTTTTTGTTAATTTTATCTGTACGGTTTTTTACACGTTTCACTAACACAGGAAGGCATTTCGGAATGTTTTCTGAACGTCCGACTCGGCCGGCGGTTAAAGAAATTACTGAATACACGTCTGGCGGAGTTGGAGGTTTTGGCGGGAGTTGAAGTGTCATTCATTTTTTGGGTTCAGTTTCAAATCTCTAAGTGTATTAATGAAACAATGGTCTATTCCTATCCACTCTATATCCCTTAAGCTTACCATAATATTTCGCCAACCTGTTTAAAAAAACAACTTTAAACTCGCAGTTTAATCGTGAATTGCCTTTAAAATCCCGATTAACTTTACGAACTTATTTTCAAATTTCATTTTTTTCACTATCTTGTGGGTAAATCTAAAAGTTCAATCGGATTTTCTTGTTTCCGTGTGAAAGTGCCCTGCCCTCGTTTCGAATGTAAGAGGGAAATGGTGTGCATGTTATTTGAGTTTTTATTTTAAGTTTTTTTTACGACATAATTTAACGGAAATGGCGTCGTCATGGTCTAGAAGTTACAACAACTCTGATATCTCGAGCTAGGGCTCCGAGTTCAATTCCCAGTTGTAATATTATTCAATATGGGCGTTTTATAATATTTAGGCAAATACAGAATATCGTAGCTTTATATGATTGTTATACTTAGTTTAAAATCTTATCGATGAACTTGGAGTAATTACGATATATTTATTTATAACTTATCTGTTTTGGCTGCCATAAGAAAATGGCATGCTTACTTTTTCTTGTTTTATTTAATTTATCTTTTCGTTGGGTCGCCCAAAATCTATCGCAAACGAGTGGAGTCTGCTAAAAAAATCCAGACAAATATGCCAGGTTGTCAACAAATCTAGAAAAAAGATGCCTATGATATTAGATTATATGGAAAGACCTAAGAGAGCAATTATGGACAAAAAAATTATGTTAAACTGGGGTGAAACTAAAGGAGACTCAGGATCAGACAAGGTGAAGTATGAACACAAAGGAGGCACAAACTCTTCAAGACATTTCTTCTTTAAGATATTTGGACATCAGAAGTAAGCATAATCGAAAACTTTTTACTTTATACTTTTTCAGAAATATGTTTTTGCTGGACTAATGCATTAATAAAATACACTGTGATAAATATATTATATCATGTATACTTATACGTATAATATGACGCCAATCATTTAAATTAACAAGAGAATACGATTTATGAGATACTAATATTTTTATCACGCTAGAACAGGTATACTACACTGCTGCAACCGCTGGCGTTGGTTTCGCTTTTTTCATGAAAAGCATTAGAAAGAAAATTGAAATACAACATAGCATTACATTTAACAATGTTGTATAAGTTCTAAAATCAATAACCGCAGGCAGTCTAGTTACCAAAAAAAAAAAGAATCGCATGTTTGAAATCAATCAGATATGATGTGCCATAAAACTCCGTAATAAGAAATAAACACTATTTAAATCAAAATACAACCAACTACAACCATCATATTATTCTGATTGTCTGTCATTTATGGCAAATATATTTACCTAAATATGTATACAGAAAAAATAATACTAAAAAAAAAAATACTAACACTAAGGTTTTTCGTTAGCGAAATTACAAATAAGGGCTGTCCATAAGTTATGTATAAGCAAACACTAAATTTTAATGTAGGTACCTCCTCACTTCATAATAATATTATATTTAATTAATGGAAGGACGAAAAAAGATGGGGAGAAATGTGTTGATATCATTTATTATAATTTTTGTAAGTTTTGATATCATTAATAAGTGTAACTTTGACATACAAATGTTAATAATAAATAAAAAATATAATGTAGCCCTTAAAACAGAATCATGATGAAATTTACAAGCAGGTAATTTTCTAGACTGGAACTTTACAAGGTAAAAAAGCTTATTGGGTAGATAGAATCATGGTAGAAAAACTAACGGTAGAGTAAATAGCGATATCAAAAACTAATATTCTTTAATTAGAAAATGAAAAGCTATCTTACCTAAAACCATAACAGTACGCATACATAAATCAACTTAAAATTATTATTTCTCAATACGTAATTGGCGTCAATGCGCCATATAAGTATGTTTAGTAAAAACTATGTAAAACTCAAATTGGCGACGTCAAAATAATAACAAAACATCGGCTGCAAGTCATAACAAAAATTAAACATTTCTGAAACATTAAAACGGCACGAAATAAATACTTTCGGTATATTACTATAAAAATGTAATTTAAGTAATTGCACAATAACTGTTTTCAATTAACCTACCTTTAAAAATAAATATCTCTACATTGAAACAGCACCGCACCCTTAGAAGCAAAAAATACATTTCACTGTGAGGAATAATAAATATTTTTACACAACACACGTTATCACCATACAATTTTATAAACTGCAATTAATAATTTCACTTATGGTTTATGTTACGAATTGAAGAAAGACAATGCTTTCATTTACAATAGTATTTAAAACTACGACACAAACAGCTGGTCTTCGCAAGGCGAGAAAATACAAACCCCATTTGACAGAGAAACCCTATTCATAACAAGCGATTTGATAGACACTGCTGCCAACTGTGATAAAATCTAAAGTTATATCTTTTCCTGTGTTCGCGTCCATGGAATGCAAAATACTCAACGCCAGAAGCCATTCTATTTTTCAGACGAATCAAAACTTTTCGTTTTCATTTACTTATTACCGATTGGCCTAAAGAACAAAATGGCGACATAGTGTTGATATTTTTAGTTCATAGATTTGCCGCTAGGACTTTAATTTTATAGATCTCTATATTACCATCAAATACGCAAGAGTTTAGCCAGTTTACTCAACAGATGGCCAAAACTGGCGCTAAATGGAAAAAAATTGACAAAGCATTTTGTAAAAGAAAAACAATAATCTCTAGGTATCTATGGTATTGTAATAAAAATACTGATTTTTCTTCCTTGTATCATAAATTTTAATGGGAACACAATATTTTTATAATAAATAATATAGGTACAAAAATACTTTTTTTTAAGTTTACCGCATTTTTCGCTAGATGCCATTTTTTTATTCTTTTTATTATAGTATTAAACAAACATCATGTAGGTGTATGAAATTAAAAATATAAATATATAATTTAGACCAATATATATTTATAAAGTTTGAAATTGGTCCCATTTCCCAAATTATTATGTGTTTACCTAAAGACAACAATAATTTTTTTTAAAAACGATCGACCGATCTAAACGTGTGTACCTAATTTAATTGTTCGTAAGCATATTTAAATAAGTGGGTATTTTTCATTTTAATAATATTAGCAAAATATATTATTTTATTGAGTACCATTGAAAATTAAAAATGGCGAAGAAGCACACAATATTCCCTTTCTTCTTTCCTATTATCCGCAATGGGCACCTAATGGCGCATAGGGCACTGCATTGGCGCATCAAGCGCAGTGTATATAAATCACTTATATTATGTAAAGGCGGTAATAATAGTTCACTTGCTGTGTGACTATCTCTTTCGCCACACCTTTCTATTTTATCAGGTAAACTTTTTTTCATTTTTTTACCCCTTTCACCAAAATATCGTGATGGCGGGCATAATATATTACCTATGTGTAGCCAGCTAGCATGAGAAACAAGATGATCAATCTTACGCTTTGAACCTACTCTTACTTACTCTTTGTATATTTGTCTCCCTCACGGATTATTAATTTGTTCGAATACTAATCTATTTTTCTCCGCTGAGCTATTAGAAATGTATGTGTCTCTGTTCCGCCCACGTAAAACGATATTGCGTCGTTTCTTTTCAGCTTTTATTAAGTCGACACCCTTTTATGATTGTGTCTTTTTCTGTCTCGTGGTATTCCCGATGTTGTTGTTTCATACAGCCGCGTGCAGGACGCGTGTGAGAGGAGAACTATGACGTTCCCACGATGACGGCCAGGCTAGCAACTTGCGCTAGCAACTTGCGCTAGCAACTTGCAACTTGCAATAGGTGTGCAATGATGTTGCTGTCGATCTGTATTTTTTTTCTTTCGTAATGAATATCTAATTTATCTGATACAAAAATCTTATAAATCAATAATCAAATCTGGAAAGTTTTGAATAGCGTACTTTTTAAAGCGAAATTATAAAGGAATTTTTTATTGGCTAATAAAAATGGAAAATCACAAGGCGATTATTTTTCTCATAAGTTAATAAATATGCGAAATACTATTCGAAGCTCAACTTCAACAAAATGTCATTTTTAATTCCAGCTGAAAGGGTAAAGTGAACATCTGATCATGTCTGACGTAACGCAGTGTGTAGAGAGAGAGAAAGCGCTTTACTTCAAGTCTGCCCGTTCTTTTCTTTCTACCACAATCGACGCACACATTAGCGTCATACTAGTGTCACCATAATAAAATGGCACTTTTGAAGAAGCGAATTTCGTAAATAAATTTCACAACTTTTTAGCGACGAAAATAACTTTTAAAAATCCTTTTTTAATGTGGAATGTATCAAATTTCGCAGTATTTCTTTTTGACAATACTCTATTGTGAAATTAATTTGATAAAAGCTAAATTATTAGTAATATAATAATAAGTAAGCCAATTTACACTGCGCCGTGTTTATGGCAAAACATCAAAGGCGCTTAGACTTATACAGACTTAAGTCGTCGTTTTTTAATATATAGGTATTTGAATAATGCATACTTATGTATTATGTAGAAATACGATTATGAATTATTACGTACCTACTCAAAAGAGGGATATAAAACTTTTTTTTAACTATCAAGAAGTATGTAGGAAGGTATATTTTGCATTAAAACTGCTACCTATACCCTATACTGATCTTAAACTTCTTATTACTTTTTATAAAACCACCACCCAGTTAGTAACAACTTACAAAAGGATTTAGACTTTGACAGTAACAATTTTACTGCATCATGTGTATAATGTTGCACATTGCGCAGTGGCAGCAAGTCGGTGTCGCTAGGTATCGCACTGCGCATTACACCTGGAGCTCAATCACGGATAACTTTCGACGTAGTTAAAAACGTGCTAACCACGTGCTAACGCTAACCATTTGACCGATCACAATGAACATACGTTCATACCACGTTCGCGTTGCCGAGCACCATAGATGATAATAAATATCGCGGCCAAATGTCAAACGTCAAATCAAGAAAGTCAACGCGCGTGTCGGATTGTTTATTATGTCGACTGCTTTTCTCAATATTTGGCTTGCTGAACGCCGGCTAAATGCAATACGGCACTCGAGAAAGATTGAAAGAAGATATGTGCGAAGAAGATATATCTCGGGAAATGGCTCGCGACTTGATGCGCTTGTTTAATAATCCCGATCGATAACTTTTAACGCGTGTTCCATTGTGATCGCGAAAACGTTATACATCCATGGTAAGAAATCGTTATCACGTCGCTTATTACCGCGTCGATAGTGATCTGTGATCGAGCTACTGGGATGCCTGGGACGTCGCATGCGATCTACGGTACAAAATCACTCGCCATTCCAAAGTGTCGTATGCGACATTCAGTCAAGCATAGGACCCTTTGCTTCCGATTTATAACCAAAAATGCAATCACTCTTTATAAAAAGTTGCAATCATTTATGTGCGAGTCTATCTCAGAAGAAACATTAAAGTAATCTCTTTTTACTCTTTACTGTTTACAATACAATGCAATGTATTTTTATTGTAATTCATTTGTTAGATACCCACTTTAAGTATTTACCTACCTTCTGTAAATATTTTATCATATGAAATTAATTCAATTAATTCAACACTTTAAAAATCATATGAGATAAAGAGAACCTACAGCCAAGATTTGTAAAAAAAAAACAACGAAATGACCAAGTTTTTATTGATTCTAGATTATATTCTATAGTAACATATTATTGGTTTGGTTTATATTAAATTAATTGCGATGGAAGTCTTATAAGAGTTACACAGCCCGTATAAAACGGCTTTTGGATTTAGGTACCTAGTACCTGCATATACTTCATTTTGATAAATAATGCATTTTTTACTTCATGAAAATTCTTCATCCAACGAAAATACTTACAAATTAACATAGATAACAATTGAAACTACACAGATGTATTATTTTTACATTCATGCATTTCTAACTGTTTTAAAATTACAATTTTAAAAGACAACACCTGCTTGCTGGTCAAGACCATGATGTAATTTACTGGTGTATTTAGTAGATAGCACACTGACTTGACTGTGTGGGAAATTAATTCGTATAAAGAGGGTGCCACCGAAGGGAGATCTATAACGTCATGTTGATACGATCGTTATCGGTACCTACTTGCATTAAGCGTGGGAAGATCCATAAAATAAAATTATTCAAATATTGTACCAATACAGAGTACCTACCTACTTCGATAAAAGAATACAATATTTTATAAATAAATAAATAAATATACCTACACTAAAAATATTTATATTAATATTCACAAATTAAAACACACATCTGCTACTACTCTCCCCTATCCGCACCCAAAGATGCATAGGGCAATGCATTGATGCACCAAGTGCAGTGAATCTTGATCATTTGTTACATACATGGGAAGGTCTGATGCCTTGCAGGAAACTCGCCTGCACAGCGCGGCGCGGGTGTAAACTGTACGCCTCTCGATTTAAGCTTAGACTATGATGTTCTCTGCGTAATCTGTATGATGTTTGTGTGAAAGCACTTAAAATAATAATAAAATAAGGGCGATGCATAATATGTGAATGGTATTACGTATAATATTGTTTTCAGTACATTAAAAAAATATTGATAAAATAGTATAATTTATATCCAACGCCTATAAACAGGCAATTAGCACAACGCCAAGCAAATTAATTCATTATACATGGAGTAACAAAACTCGTAGAACAGCCCAAAAACTGGTAAACCTACATCATGTTTGGAGTCGAATGTGCAATATCAATTTTGAATCTGAGTTTTAAAAATATTTTTTTGTTCTCGTAAAAAAATTCAAAAGATTTTAAGTAAAATTGCACAAATTCTATTCAAAATTCGGTATTTGCCATTGTTTTCTTTTTGGATAATATGAATTTGACTAAATAAATGATATTTGGTACTTTGTACTCAATTTTCTTGAAAACTATGGGTTAAATAAAAAAATAAAAAAATTACAAATTACAAAATTGACTCCAAATATGATTTAGATTCACAGGGTTCCCGCTTGTACATCGAGTTTTGTTACACGGTATACATAAAACCTTAAATTTATATCTCTACAAGTCTACAATAATTAAATATCCAAAAGAATTTTATATTGCATAATATATTCTATTATGTATATTGGATCATTGTTCCTGCAAACAAAATACTTTTATTTTTATGGGTGATTAATAAATGCCTTTAAAAACTAATTTCCTTACGAGCGTTTTTCAGTAATCTCTCTATTCATAGATATTAGTTAAATTTACAGAAAAATAAAAAAGCTCAATCACTCAATATTTTCAACTGTAATATAATATGGTAAAAAAATATATTATTTTTGTATAATAAATGAACAAAAGTTAATTTTTATCTGCCACTATCGGAGCAGCTTTCATGAGATAAGATTGATTTTTTTACATCATAGCTTTTTCAGAGTATTTTTTGTGGGCTTGTTGACAAATAATGGGAATCAAGTGCACCACAAAAGCTCACCCTCCAATGTATTCAAGTAAACAAGAACCAACGTATTTGAGCAAATATACCAGAATAATAAAAATTCCTAATCTGTTCTTTTTTATCTCTTACGCTGTCTTATCTGATCTTCCTTTTTAATATATCTTTTGTAAATATGACCAAAAACTCATCGCATTATTCGGCAGCACCTCCAAAAGAATTGAAGTATGTTTTTATATCCACCATTGTTGAAATTTTTATGTTCCTTTTATTCTTATCGTGGTGGGAAGAAATTAAATGTGTCTTATATTTTGAAAATTTTAACAAACCTTTTCTCCACCAAATATTTAAGTATCAAGTAAATAAATATTTACATAATTCAAAGTCCAATAATAATTAATTCCTCTTTTGGATAACCTAATCGAAGAAAATCAGTAAAGTTATTAATATATAGAAAGTTTTAATTATTAAAAATACTAAATCGAAAGTGAAAATTATTTATTGGTACCGTATTATTCTGACCTCACCAGGAATATATTAATCTAAAATTCCGTACCAGTTAATAGGTACTCTAAAAACATTTTTTCAAGAATTTTTTTCGATCACTGTATTACTCAATCAATATTGCCCTAATTATTTATGTAATTTAATTAACAATACAATTCCATCGTTTCAGTTTAAAAAATATATAATAATTAGATGTTTTATAATAAATTTCTGTTACCTACCGATTTTAACCAAGTGCCTAAATTCATTTTTTCGGCCTCTTGGAATGGAAAAGCGCTTTGGAATACTATGCATGATGTCGCGGGTTCGATTCCTGCGATTTTTTTCACGTTAACAATATTTCATATTGTTTGATACCTTGGACTGACGCTGAAGCGTATGACTGATCATCTAGCTTTCATGTATCAAATGATCAAGATTCACTGCAATTGGTGTAGGTACCAAAGCAGAGCCCTATGCACCATTGGGAAATGTATATAATAAGGGAAAGTAGCAGTAATAATAATAAAATGAAATTAGTATTTAACAAGCATAATTAACACACAAACCAAATTATTAACCGACTTCTCCAAATACAGGGTCGGTGTCGTTAGTTGGATAAGTCTAATGGGTTGTGTATATATTGAAAATGCCTGCAAAAATATAGCTATGTAATTATTAAAATTTGGTATGCAAAAATATTGTTTTGTAAATTCTAAATTTGTGAAATCCAAACTTGGTTCTATAATACTAATTATGTAAATATTCAATTATGTTTAGTACTACAATGTGTTATGTATAATACTACAATGCCCTGACTCGACACGGACCATCTAGTTAGTCGGGGCCAGATCATTGGCATGGGTCTCTACTGATTGAGTCGCCACCCCATAATTGTAATTATTAAATGTATGAAATGTAATAAATAAATCAAATAAATAAAATAATGCTTCCTACAAGTCACCTTGCTTAGATTCGCTGGTCTAAGATTCGAAGATTTTGAGTCCGTTGTTATTCATCCTTACACATAACTTGGAATAAGGATACCTGCAGAGTGCCACCTGTTACGAGTGAGTTGCCAAATAATAATATCGCTTGCGGTCAAACGAACCAAATCCTTTACCTTTATTTTTTAACATCTGAGAAAAGGAACAAAATCATTGTAAGGCGTGGGAGAAAAGGTGTTCGGAAAATAAGTCATTCAGACTGGATTTACACAGTTGGAACAAAAAATGTTTTGAAGAAGTCGTGGGAAAGGAAACTTATGAAAACATTTTTCGATTAGAACACCCTGTAGCAACAATTTTTACTCTTTAAATTTGTAATCACGATTTATTAATAAATGTAATTATTTTTTACATCTAACTATCTACAACAGACTAATGTTATTAAAATCAATGCCCAAGTACCGTCAGTTTTTATATTATGTAGGTACCTATTTGTCTTTTAATGGCTCAATTTCTACGACTGTTTTTTCAAACACTTTATTTTTATGTTTTTCAAAATTAGCTATAATTTTTCAATAATAATTGCTTTGAAACAAACAAGAATTGTCAACAAGTTATTTATCTTAGTATTTATAACTACCATGAAAGGGAAAATTTTTCCTCAAAATAACGTATTATTTATTTATTTATTTGATCTTGTACATTGTATCAAAATTTAATTAGATTCACGTACTAGAAAAAATTAGAAAAATAAACGCAACTTTCATTATTATTTTGTACTTAACACACATCTCTATAAACTATTTTTTAAGTAAGTATACATTGCCACGTCCGCTTATAAGTAGACTATGAATAGATTAAACAATCCTATTTTTTGTAGATCTATAGACAACTTCTAAAGAGTGTATAAAAGATAGAAGGGTTGAATACGGAAGTGCTGGAATTCCTAACAAAAAGTCTATGTACCGATATATAATATAAACTTTAATACATAAAGCTGAACAAAGCCCCAAGGGTGGAAATAAAAATATGAATAGATACGAGTAGTACCTACCCATATAATATGAGCAGGAACAGTGGATTAAAGGAAACGATAAGTTTTTTATACTAGGGGTGCAATATTTATCTTAGTGACCGTGATAAATTTTACAAAACTTTTTCATAGGGATTCGAATGATTTATTACAAAAATCATGATGAATTAATTTATCAAAAAACTGATGTTGTTTATTTTGCTCGTCTTTGTTATTTAGCCGCTTAATCTATTAAAACGGTTAAAATATTTGTAAAATCAGAAATATAAATTTACGTATTTTAAATCTATGTGAAACTACTACTACTTTCCTTATCACTGGTGCATAGGGCACTGCATTGGCACACCAAGTGCCGTTATGTGAAAACTGAGCTAAAATAAATCCACGACCCAATCTAACCATCACGTCCTGACTTTCTTTAAAACGTCGCAAAAAACCCCACGTGTGCTTACAGATTGCCATCAAATCATCGATATATTATTATATTATGCATCACGTCGAACCCTTCTAACAAATTAGCTTCCTTTTCCCCGTACTTTCTCTATCTCAGTATTATTGTTACCACAATACTGTGGATCCATCTGCAGTCGGCCGTGTGGTGCTACATACAGAGAAAACAGATATCAATAAATTAAAAGGGATTCCTATTTATTTAATCGAAATATCAATAAAAAAGGTTACAATTATTGCGAAACTCAATTTTTTTAAATTAGTAATTCTTCGTCGGCGTCAACATACATTGTTTATCGGGTTGAATAGCGTCGACTGACAACTCAGTAACAATCGCACCCTTAAGAAGGCAGTATGTCACGTGACCTACGCACGCTTTTCCATACAATCGTATTCCTCGATTTTCTCCCATGTTTTGATTGTTTGCACATGTTTTAGTTATCGACAAGCTCAATCTAAAATAGTGCTAAAATCAGTTTTTTAGCAAGTAGATCTTCGCTTTTATCTAAAGAAAAATTTTGTAATTTTAAAAATTCCCAACATGAGTATGCATTACTCAAATTTTATGTAGTGTCTCTGGTGCTAATTATTGTTCAGCCAAATAAAATTATGTCAACGCCAAATGTTTAATTTATTCGTCTTGGAATTATTTATCTAGCATTTTGAGTAATTAATTTATAACCGCTATCCCCCTTTTAACCCTTTCAGGAATGTGTTAAATAAAATGCAAAGTATGTTTTTTTTTTCTTTGACATATTATTGTTTTACCTTCGTACTCCTCAAAGACTTACCGCATATTTAAATAATTATTATTTTACTAATTCTTTATTACTTATTTAATATTGGAATAGGAAATCCACAGTATATGCTACATGTCAAATTATAATGTTGGTTCAATTCAGTGTGCATAACTTTACTGCATCAAGTTATAATTCGTCAAAACTGAGAACATCACGTTACAGCTCACACCAATCACCACATTTCCGTCTAAGAAACATGTTTCCATCTCTTTTCACATGCCGAGGTAATATTTTTTTAATCCACTTTCAATTCAATCAAAATCACATTTTAGCAATTTTCCAAAAGATGACTTTTGAGTTCGTTTAGAGTAGTATTTCATGGTGGCATTCGATTCTACGGATAGCATAAGGCTCATTCTACATAATGTATAGTGCCGTTTAAACAAAATGCAGAATAATTCGCAAAACAATTGGGCTATAACGATTTTCACAATACTAATCCGTTCCTTACGATGCGTGTTCTACGAATTTTTGGAATTTCACATTACGTGTGTTAGATCCGTAACTGTGCTTCACCTTTACACCAAAACAAATATCGATGTTAATGAATATAATACCAAACAATTAATTAAATGCAGGAGTAGCACCGACTAACAATTACACCACATTTTATAAAACAATCACCCTACAATTAAAATCTTGGTATTTTTTTATCGCCACTATTTTTTAATTTATTGTAAGTATGTCCACCCTTTTATTTTTACCTAACAATTGTGAAAAATTCGATTCACTTTGTTTCCGATTTCTTCTCACGCTCTGCTCAAAAGCTCCCTGCATTTCCCGAACCCACCCCTAACTCCATATAATCACCCCCGTCTCATAAACATTACTTACTCCGCGTATCATTTTATCGGGGCATTTGTAATTTTTACATGTATTGGTTAGCTACGTCACTGTGGATTTGTTTGTAGTGGTGTATAGTAACCCCTCGTAGTAGTCACCAACACTCTCGCCTGGGGGCATCAATGAATGGGTCGCGCCACGTGAGCAGGGCTAGGCGATCACTCGACCACCGCCCGTGCACGCGTCGACACGTTGCTCCGGCACACGCTAACACGCGCGCAAATAGGAGCATTTTCCGCCCGCGAAATTTGAACTTTTTCCGAACAAGTGCAGAACATTCTAGAACTTTTCAAACTTAAAAAAAGGACTCTAATTAGAAGTTATTATATTTGCTTTCTATAGAGCTTTTAAAAGAGCTTTTTTCATGATTTTTGTGCTTTCCTGAAAATCTTGATTCGAGTGAACCAACGTCTTGCCGCGTGGCTTTTATTATATTAAGCGGTGGCTTCCGTTGCCTTCTTGACCTTTCATTTTATCTCGGTTAAATATCAATGAATTAATTCCAATAATCAAACCACCAACCCTAACGCAACAATTGGCTAAGAAATCTGTGCGGTTCTGAAAAATAGTGATTTTGAACTGAAACCGAATTAGGTATAAAAGTAATTCAAGAGAAAACGCTATCGTTCAAAAATATATTTGTGATTTTATCTTTAAAATAACTATTCCTAAACCTAAAAAAACAGTTTTTTAACCATAAAAACAATAGTGTTCATAAATTGTTACATTTTCAAATTTTGATTTCTGTGTTTTTTTGTGCTCCGTATTCAAGTGACATATCAAAAATAAATCCAAAACAAACTATTTTTAAATTTTGGATTCCGTGAAGGCGGGTAAGGTGGCTTTCCGTCCGGTGGTTGGTGGCGGCGCGCTGGAGTACGGAGGTTTGGGGGCGGGGGCAGGGCCCCACGGGGCGGGAGGCCCGGAGCCCTGGGGCTACACCCCCAACCAGTGGGCGCCGCCCGCTAGAGCAAGCAAAAGGACACACTCCGAGAGCGATGATTGTGATGATGTGTTTTCGGAGGAGTCGAGTAAAGATCAGTAAGCATCATCTTTATTTAAAAATCATTTTCATTATTTACTAAGTCTTATTTTAGTATGTCTACATATTTTTTGTAAAAATAGAAGCAAATATATACACATATCAAACTTGCAAATAATAATACAGTTTTTTTACTTAAGTATTTTATTCACTTACTTATCTACTTACATTTATGTATTTTGTATTATTTATATTGCAAATATTTAAAAATTTTAAGTCAATTTAAATTTTTGGTAGCTGTTAATAGTAAAACATAATATGTTTTTCCTTAAAAGGGTTTAGGCTAAAAAGCACAGATTACGGATTTCTGTCTTAGTAGCTAAAAAGTCTTCTTTATTGCGTTTTATATTATTTTATTCCATTCACATAATAATAAAAAGTACCGTTTATACATAATAAATATAATATACCTCGCTCTTAAAAGAAAACCAATATTGTTGTATGTTTACATGTAAGTAAATAATTTACCAGCACATTTTTTTCCGTTTCCTATTTTACCCACTTGTTTCATTGCCATCAAAAGGGTATAGCTAATTTATTTATTAAAACCATAGAGAACATTTGTTATAAGTAATAATTTTTATTTTGGATTTTTGTATGTAAAAATACTCATTCTATTTCCATCTCCAGATGCACATCTCCCGGCGACGCTGACTCCTGCCAGATGATGTCCCGGAAGAAGCGGCGAGGAGTGATAGAGAAGAAGAGGAGGGACAGGATCAACTGCTCCCTCTCGGAGCTGAAGCGGCTGGTCCCCACGGCCTTGGAGAAGCAGGGGTCCGCCAAGTTGGAGAAGGCGGAGATACTGCAGCTCACCGTGGAGCACCTCAAGATGCTGCACGCTAAAGGTAAAGTACTATAATAACACTGTTAAGTCCCTGACCCCTGACAGAAGTGATATACTACTACTACTACTTTCCCTTATCCGCACCCAATGGTGCATAGGGCACTGCATATTGATCATTTTATTGCACGAAGGTAAGATGATCAGTCATACGCTTCAGTACCAGTCCAAGGTATCACACACCAAATATAATGATTTATAGTACCACCGGTTTTTTAATTATGCGGTTAAACCATCACGCGGTTTCCCTGAAGTGGTAGACAGAGGATAGAACACCACACCACTCTGTCCTGGCACTCTTCCTTTGCTTCCTCCGCATGTATGCATCTTCTCATGCACGCACGCCAATTATAATTATTATTAATATGCAATATCTCACTACTTTGCGAAGTGTTGGTTTCAAAGATTGCTTTTATTTTATGCTTTTATTTACGGCGGCCTCCGTAGCGTAATGGCTAAGACGCTGGACTCACGATACGGAGGTTCCGGGTTCGATCCCGGTGAGAACACAAAAAAATAAAATTGATTTTTCTCAAGCCTGGGTGTTTGTGACGTTGTTCCCCTCTGTAATTGGGCCTCCTGGCCTGTTGAGGTGGTTAAATAAAATATAAATAAAAATAAAATAAAAAAATATCAAAATGTATTATTTTAGTTAAAATCGTACCTACTTTATTAAAACCGTAGTAGTGTTTGTTTCAAGAACTGTATTATTTACTGGCATTTCTAAAGTCTACTATTATTAAGTCGTTTCCCTAAGTAAAACGGAAAAAAAAATTAATGATGTCACTTTGCATTCCAAGTAATTTTTTGTCATAAAAGTTAGTATTATTGTATAGATTACGTACATTGCGAGAAAACCAGTGTAGAAGGTAGAAGGTACTGTTTTTTATGGGATTAAGTAAACGGTAAAGCTTTGTACGTTATATAACTGCGATTTCATCCTAAAATCCCCAAGTCTTACAAAAAAAATCAGGAAGTAACAGGATTTCGCTTTTTATCTTACATCCCTATACAATTTTAGCAAAATGAACAGTTTCACTTTTTAAATATTAACAAAAGCAGGTAGGTGCATTCATTTGATTTCCGGTTTCGTATCATAAAAATAATATTCTTCAACCATAAAATTTTCCGTTAGGTTTTTAGAACACAATGTACAAAAATATTTTATTCGTTTTTTCAGTTATCGGAAATGAAACACGCGAGATGTTTGAAAGGGTTATTTTAAAATGGCGTAGAATTAACACCTTTGTAAAATCCACGCAATTATATTTACATAAATATTAATTTTACATACATAGGAGCAATTTTATCATATATTTTAAATATTATTATTATTAAAACAAGTATCTAATACTAACATCTTCATGTAAATAATAATTTTAAAATGTTGCTTTGAGCAAAGAAATCCGTCACATCTAAATAAATAAGAAACAGAACCATGATTCACATAATTTTATTTTTTAATGTACATACGTGTCAGTTATAATTAAATTCTGATTTAAAGCTAATTAAATATCCATCATAATTAAAACGTGTCATCAGAAATGCTATTTAATAAATTATAGACCGAAACAAGATAGCACATTTAAAAAAAATTGTCTTCCAAATTTTGTAGGTACTAACTACCCCATTTATTTTTCTAATATTGTCTATTTCGGAACAAAATCAGTTGGCAAATGGAGAAAGTAAACAGGAAACAATCCTTTCAATTTCGTACAGTTCCTAAACTGACTGCTGACCCCCTTTCCCAGGATTTGGGGAAACAGAGTATCAGATGGGACCACAAAAAATCCGTTCTAACCCAAATTTATACACAGAACCCTTCTGTGTCCTTTCACCCGTTCCCAACATCATTAAAAAACGGAAGAAATCTCCGTATTTTGGTACGCCATTTGCTTATTATTTTACGATTTGTAACGAAAACCGTACAGAATTAACTTTTTCAGGTTCCGTTTTATTTTTAATGTTAACAACTACTAACCATAGACTATACAATAAATAACTTAACAATTTTTTATGTTCATAATCACAAATTACTATTGAAGTACTGTGGCTATAGAGGACCATCGGGGAATAATTATTATTTTGGTAAAAATCCTGTATTTTAAATTGAATTCTTTGTTATACCTTTGGTTGGTTGCGATAATATTCTTATTATTCAAGACTAATAGTGTCTACCTACTTATTGATGTTTTTTTTTCTACAAAAGCGATGCCTCTGCCCTATATCAATATTATTTTATTTTATTTAACAAATAATCAAATCGTGGCCTATAGGCATAGAACATAGATACAATATTAATTATTTCATCATCATCATACCATATCCGCTCCCTATGTGGAGCATATGGAATCCACAAACTGCCTCCAGGCCAAGCGATCGGCCGCTAGCTCCCGTGCATCCTCCCAAGTCAAGTCCACGTCCCGCAGCTCTGACGTAAACTGCCGATGAATTGTCAACAGTGGACGACCAGGACGCCGAGAGCCTGAACATTAATATTTAGCACAGTCAAAAATATTTTCAGAATAGGGTAATTTAAATCAATATTTATTATTACTTTTATAATTTATTCATGTTAAAAGTAAGTTCTTCTATGTCCTTTATCCTGGTCCAGAACCCAGGAGGAAAACAAGCCGTATGCTCTTATGAAAGGACAGACAGCGGTTAATAACATTCTCGTTTTTGCTCAAATTTATATCAGCCACATGTAAAAAAAAACACTCTTACCTACCATTAGCACTTCCGGGATATTATAATTCCATGTTCTATTATAGCGGGGGAGGACACCTGTTGCCTTTTAGTCCCAACATACCTGGCAAGGTTATATTCAGGTATAGCAAAATAACAAAAAAACGGACGGTAAAGCTTCTGAATTCACCAAAAGAGTGCTTTATACCATAAGGGATTAAAATTACGTTCAGCAAAAAAACTCAACCTTTAGAAAATGTTCGTGGCAGATTTTTTGAAAGCGTTTTTAAATATCAATAAGTCACTCTTAATTTTAGTAGTTATAGTGTTTTGTTGTCAGGTGTTTATCACCTGTTACGTGGTAATAGGTTTTATATCGGATCGGTTTAGTCCGTTAAAAACAAAGCCGTTGATATGATAGGGGTTGTAAAATATAAACAATACCGAAGCAAGACGCTATAAAAACAAACAACTAAAAAATTTTCATTCATATAAATACTGTTGTAAGGTCCTGTCGGAACAGTTTATTTCTGGGGGTTAATGCTAGAAGTGCCTATGTGAAAAAAGTGCATTGTTCAGGAGAGGGAATTGATAGTTTCTTATAAACAATAGGTGTTAATTACTTTTAACATAATATATTACATTTTGATTCTTTTCTTAAACACCTTTCAGTGGCTGACATAGGCACATATAGCATTAAAAGAATGGTAATTTATGAGTGGTTTCTGATACCTAACGCATTTTTACCCAAATCTGACATAGGGACTTCTATCATTAATCATTAGATTTGTAATTGGAAAATGACTGTTATTAATTTTAAAAATCTAAGAAAACTTTCTCTGGCAAAATGATTGTAATTTAATCACTTGATTTTTCACCAAAATTCCATTTTTGACGTTACTGCAGTACATTATTTGCTCCAGGTAATATTATAATAATATGTATATTAGTAGCTTGATTTAAAAAGCTTGTGTCTGTGAATAGCGTTCGTATGAATCATTTCCATACCTAATATTTATTAGCCATCTAGTGTTCAGTTAGAATGCAGAATGTTTGAAGCTTTGCAAGTGGAGACATGTGAGTTAACCGTTATGAGATTTCCGTGTCCGGTCTCCGGTGCCGGTGGCGGTGGTAGGGTACAGCAGGTCACGGTACTTACCCTCTACCCTCCGGGGACCAGCCAATCACGGCCCGGCGCCCATTTGGCCACTAGTGGCTTCCTGCATCAGGTTCCAAGGTCATACTATCCCAAACTTTAATTATATATTTTATGTCAATATATCGACGGTGGAAAGGAAAATGATACAAAGCAACATGATAAAATCATATCACATAATAATATTATAATGTCGCTTAGTCAATTTCTTAGTCGATATTTATTGATTTGATAATATACCTATTGATTTAAATGTGGCCTTTTACATAAAAATTATTTCGTATGTGATACGATCACTGATCAGACTGATCATCAAACAATGCAACAAATGATCAAAATTTACTTCGCTCGGTGAACCAATGAAGTATAAGGGAAAGTGATATAATATTCAAAATTCGTTGTACATTCATATAAAGAGATAAAATTGCAGCCATTGCAGGATGATCAAGATTATTCAACATTTTCATAATCCATAATTAATTTATTAGAAGTCAATTGTTTTAAGTAGCCCTTTCTAAAAAAGTACATTCTCTGCTCATAAAGGATCGTACTACTACTTACTCTTTCTATCCGCACCCCAATAGTGCATAGGGCACTGCATTGGCACACCAAGTGCCGTGTAATCTTAAATCATTTTATTACATGAATACAGAATGATCAGTCTTACGCATCAGTACCAGTACAAGGTATCATAAATGAAATATTTATATAAAAATCACATGTAAATAAATATACATGTAGACTCCTACGGGAATCAAACCCGCGACCTCATGCACAGTAGCCAAATGCGCTACCACTATGCTACGAGGCGGACAAGGAAAGGAAAAGATCCTTCTGCACTGCAAACCATACATATTTTTTTTTTTAAAAACAAAAGTAGTACCTACATTAAAAACGTAAATTAAATTAAAGTTCATAGATTTTTACGATAACAGACGACTAATACAGATAGGTACCTAATAAATGCTTTTCACGGATATTATGCCATTTTTGGGGCTTTGTGTTGGAAAAACTTTATAATTTTAGTATGTTTCTCAGTAATCTTAAAATTAAACAAAAAACAAACTGTGCTTCAATTACTGTTATTTAAAGCAATCCATTGAGAAATAAAATAACATAGGTTAAGAATCTCAAAATATGAAGAAAGAAAATCATACTATTTTATATTGTAAAGTTTTTCAAAATTTTTGTACGGATTAACATTAGGTAGCTATTGGCCAGAATTTTGACCATCTTTTAGAGCGACTGAGAACTCAATACCTTAATCCTACTTTCTTTATTAGATACGTGAAAAATTATACAGAAATGATATCATTATCACGTAATAACCGTAAAATACAAATCCATCAGCCTGAGGCAAAGGTAAAATGTAAAATATAATCCCACACTCGGTAAATAATACTAAATAGTGGTAAATGCATTAACCATTAAATAACCGAGATTCATTGCGTTTGGTTCAGTGGTCTGGGAGACCAATGTCAGTAAAGTAATAATAAATCTCCATCAAATCATTTCCCTAAAATGGTTTACGGAATTACCTTCATCGGGTCTCGTGACAAGTTCCTGTGACGCAGTAACTCCATAAAAATAGAAGATTTTAAAATGTTTCTTACTATTAACTGAAGCGTTAAATTGCTTAGCAATAATCAAATTATTCTACAGATGTTGGCTATCGGTAACACGCTGATTGAAGCGGTGTTAATTTTTATTTCACAGCTGCAGTATTTGTTTTCAGGAAAAGACAGTAATGTAATTTAATGTTTTTATTACGTTTAACTACACTTATTAAGTCAAATGTCTCATACATTCGAGTAATACATTTTTAATATAGGGTTTTAAAAACAACTTACATTCAATCTATTTTTTATATATTTTTTTTAATAAGTGCTAAAAGTAAAAAATTACGTAGAAAAGAGAGACGTTTTTGGATAACTATGCTTTTTTTTCGGATAACAAATCGGTGGTTGACCACTGTAATAATTATTGGGCATTGTGGTAATTTGAGGAGACTTTTTAAGAGATTAATATTTTATTTTCAATCATGTGTACAATAAAATACATACCGGCCAAAAGGTATTAATTTAAGACTATTTTAGAGAGCCCAATACGTTTTTATCACAAAAACCAAGTATGCACCAATTAATCAAGACGAAAAAATCAAATATTTTTTTAATACATACTTGTTTTCAGTATTTAAATATGGCTATTGTGTTAACAGCTTTAAAGCTCTCGATAAGCTCCTTGCCACCCGAAAGCTCCACCACCCTCTACAACATATTGTTCGGGCCACAAATCGAGGGGTGATTTTAATATTGTAATAGTCAATTGCCTTTTTTATTTGCCCCTTTCCCACGACCAACCCCGCAGACAGAACTATCAGCACAGTACCTACACAATCCACCCCCTAAATGCAAATAATGGGTTTTGGCTGAATTCACGTTTCTCACGGTTACTGTGTTATTACTGCACCTACTCACTATCATATAAAACAAATAGTATTGTCTTAATTTTTTTAAAGACAAAAATTAAAAAATAATTGCGTGTTTGTACAATTCCTTATAATAATTACTAAGCGTAAAATCAATATCCTGTAGAGCGCCCTTGATTATTACTAGATTGTAAAATATACAAACTTGGGACCAAAGTAAATGAGTAATATTTTTTTTCGACAGAATGTTAACTTGAAGTAAGTAAAAAATAACGAACAATATAATTACACTACCTACATTTTATCCAATAAACGTAAACGAATGTGCCAGTACTGTAAAAAATGAACTTCAACAAAATTTATTAAACTCCGCGTACGAAACAGAAAACTCAACAAGAAGACTGTTGTAATAGTGCAATAAAAAAACAAAATGCCAAATAGAAACATACTCCGTTTTGAATTCAAAAATTTATTTTGAAAATATGTTATAGGTACCAACACGAGAATAATAATTATTAGAGTAGGTACCGTTTTCACTAAATTGTTTGGGCAGGACTTTCTGTGTTAATTCCATATTGAAAATTTATTTAAAGACACACTTCTTGATTCAATTTTTCAGTTTTTTTACCCAAGGATACACGTGTAGTGTAATTTAAATCGGATTCTACCTTATCTCCCCTTTCACTAACGCTATTCACTGACATATTTGAGCAAATATGTGCCGTACGGTATCTTTAGAATTGGCATTTTTGAATTATTTGATCGGAGCAACAAAGACTAAATTCACGTGAAAGGAAACAGTTAAGAATGGGCTTCCCCTCTATGATTTACTCACCTCGAGGTTCCGGAGAGGTACGAAACCTTTCATTTAGAATATTTTTATAACTAAATATTAACAAATAAATTGATTCAACATTTCCAAAATGCTAACCTCGTATTTTTAGAAGTTAGTAGCGATACAAATTATATTTTAAGCGTACCTTTACAATTTTTAACAATAATGTTACATTTTGGCAAACTACGTGATGGTTTATAGCTTGTAATTTTTTATTGGATCTAAATGAACATACTATTCTTTTTGCACTTATCTCATAAATGCATTGGTACCAGGAGTATGTACAGGAAGTCAAAGAGGTGAGTAATTAGAGCGTTTTAGCTCGCAGTCCGCAGGTGCGCGCGCATCGCCACCCTAAAGAGTAATAGACTCGCTTTCCCACGGTTGCCCTCTACGATTATTATACTGTACACTCTACATACATCCCTTATTCACGAGACCATCGCATGCACACACTGCACTTATTACACATACAACGCACAGTAAGCCTTAATAAACTAACAAACAAAGGGAAAAATAAATTCTCTCGAACATTTCCTTTTTGAATGTACCTAGTTACCTACATAAATAAAATTATCACTTGCCTTTATAACTGTTTATATTAAATTTCTAATAAATATTACATTATACCGTCGATGGTAAATAGAATACAAAATTACTATATATTAGATATCTGATAAATAAATATTTTGTCACAATTTAAAATGTTATGAAATAAACTTAATTGAAGCTCTACCATTAATTTAATTTTTGATATATATAGGACAAGGACTATTCTCTACTATTTTTTTTCCTAAAATAAATCTCTACATAGCCGTGCATAGGGCACTATCGCAGTGTAAATAACGTATTTAAAAATGACCATAGTGCAAGAGAAACGCTCGTTGATCAACTAACATATGAGGCCATTGTATCGCAATGTTAAGATCAGTCTTGACGCTTCAGTACCAGATCCCAAGGTCGATTACCCGTGGAGAACACGAAATATGAATAGTGATTCCAAGTCTCAAGCTAGGTGTAATAATATTCATGTTGACCCCCTACGGGAATAGAACCCCTGACCTGTAGATAGCTCTTAGCCAAATGCGCTAATAACAATGCAAACGAGGCGGACGAATGTAGATTGAATCGCATTCACTTTGGATCTATTCATAATAGGAATTATTTCTAAATAAATCTCTGCACAAAGGTATCGTTAATATATATAGTACAACTTGCTAGTATTCTAGTGTTGTCACCACTGTTCCAAGAAGTGTTTTTTTTCGATTAACGTATCACTTCTATGTATCAATATTTTATGTTGACCTTCCTGTTTAGATTCTTAACAAATTGCGGCCCAATACGTAATGGCTAAGACTGTATTGACTTCTTATAACCTCAGATTCGCGGTTTAGTGTCTGGAGAGAGAAAACAAAAGTTAGAAGGAGAACGATTTCTCGCCGATGAATGTATGATATGTAGTAAAAATCTATGATCCCCTCAGTAATTGGAATTCCTGCCTGTAGTAGGTGCATAACATTGTTTTAAATAAACATAATATTAGATTGAAACCCATTTTGTCACACTCATATAGAGACGACAGTATATAATCATCCAATTAATTGGAAGTAGATTTAGAAAACACATATACATAAACACATTATGTGGATTCTCTGAATATCGTGATATACAGCATTCTGTATTCCGGAATGTAAACAAATATGACCATCATCCCGCATTAGTGAAATGTACTCATTAACCAGCACAACTGAGCCGCCGGCTGATCAACGTAAAAGACGACTAATGTAAAACATTTTTTATAACATTAGTGCAAACAATAAATTTAATTAAATGATTTTAACAGTATTCCGAGGACTATCAAAAAGTTAAAATAGATAGTAAGTTACCCCGATGGTTTCTTTAAATATTAAAGATAGATTAGCAAAATTCAAACAACTATCCCTTAATTTATCGATAAATGATTAAATGGTTCGTTTAATTACATTCTTATCTCTCTAGTAATTACTTGTAATGATTGTATATTATACGTACAATAGTGTTATGCTAAAGTGTTTGGTAGTTTATCATTATTTTGCAATATTTTAATCAAATGGCAGATGATTTTAATTAATCAATAAACTAATACAAAATAAAATTAAAACAATTCCATGTGCGTACATTTTCGTACTGTACTTTTCTTATCCAAATATCTGCTAACCTTCTAAGCCACAAACTCTCTACAACACATTTGCACCCGGGTTTCCCCATGTTATCAGGGGGACCAGCACACTAATTGTATTCAACTCTGACTAAACAATGGCCGCTTGGAGCCAGTTTCCTGAATTTCCGGATTTGGAGAAGCATCTACGGGAAGACTGCTCCTCCTTCAAACCCGTGTGTTATTGAAGAATAATATATCAAGAAAATAATCCCCTCTGCCCAAGCTATATCTAGGCTTTACGCACAATAATGCGTAGCACAAGCCTGACAAGAGGCAAACGTTAAATATTATGTCTAACCTTGTAGTTTAAAAACAAGTTTTGCAGAAAGTAAATAAAAATTCTTGATGCTTTTATATCCCTAATGAGTTTTAACTACATAATAGTATAGTGGAAAGTTTGAAATTATATTATTCTCAATTCAGTTGAAAGATCTTAGTAAGATTTCAGTAGAAGCAAGTATCTTTGTATTTTATAGAGCTAGATAAAACCTAAAACAAATAACACAAAATTTTAATTTTACAAGTTAACGTTATTTTTTTTCATGGTCGGACATTAATTTACAAAGAAAGTATAATAAAAAGTTAAACAATATAAAATTACAACACACACTGATCAAATGTCACTGCACTAATATATAACATCACCAAAATAGGTAGTAGGAAGAGGTTATCAAAATAATAGTGACATTAATTGTAAGTCACTCACTAAGATATCCACACACATCCTTGCTTCCTCTTACATTCATGCATCGTCTCAAACATGCAAGCCGATTATTCCAACTTTTCACATGATCACTTTCAAGTATTTTGCATTAATCTGATAATGCATAGTTATTCTCTAGTCGGGCTTACTCGACTTCTACACCCAGGCACACTCACAGCATAGATTATTTTGGCACTATATTAGATTTATCATTTATTCAATAGGTTTCTGGTTGAATAACATCAAACTTATACGTAAATATTATAGTATATATGTATGTACTTTTACTTTCACAAATTGCCAAGATGACTGGTAGTGTTCCATGGTTAAATGACTTAATCTAAAATATGACTGTAAAACGATCCCCTATCGATGCAAACGAATTTTTGCATATTTTTCTTTATGACACATACCTTTATCCTTTATTTTATTCTTGCACCCTTCTTATCTAATCCTCTTGTCCTCGTGACTTGAGCGAGGCTGCCATTATGTAAGGAAGGAGCCGTGAGTAAGGAAGGTTAAAAGTTTCTTGCGACTCCACTGGTGTTTAGTCCCCCTAAAGTTTCTTGCGACTAAGCTAGTTTTTCCATTTAGAGATAGTACCCAAGATTTAATAAAAAGCACCCTATAGTATTTACATCCCCTTCATCTTACTGGCGATGGTCGCATGTCTTTTGAAGTCACCCTATTAAGATTCGCGAGACGTCGCAAAAACCAAACTAATAACGAAAAACAACAAAAAGCGAAATATAGTCATTGGTTATTCACGATCAGATTCATAAATAATATTCTTGCAATGGAAACCGTGCGCAATAGCCGTTTTTTTACTTTAAAAATCTACAGCATATACATTATCATGATTACATTCTATGTCCTATATGTGACCCTACCTAAATCATAAAAAATATATCATAATCACCAATGCGGTGTCCTATGCGTCATTGGGTCAAGGAAGAGAGGTCGTAGTATAATTACCACAAAATTGAGAATGAATAAATAAATAATGATTAAAAAAACTTAGGGGAATGTAGCCAAAATGCAGTAAAATAATGATTTATTATTTACCATGCTGTTATAAGTAACTGCATACTATAAAAATAGGTAAATCTAACATTCTGGAAAGTATTAAGGCGAAGATAGTGTACTTTACCTACACTCCGTTATGTTGTGGTTAATTTTATATGATTAGACACAGTTTTCATAAAGCATAATATGATGTTTTTTTCCAAAAATACTTTATATTTTCTCATTCTAAGATTGTGAAACATTCCCATTAAATATAGTTTATTATTGGTAACAAAATTAACAAAGTTTTTTTCCCATTGTTCTCAGGTGTTGACTCCTTCGCCTACGATCCGCAGCGCTACGCGATGGACTACCACACCATCGGCTTCCGGGAGTGCGCCTCCGAGGTAGCGCGCTACCTGGTCTCCTGCGAGGGTCTAGACATCCAGGACCCCATGAGGCTGCGGCTGATGAGCCACCTCCAGTGCTTCGCTGCCCAGCGGGAACTGGCGGCCAAGCCCTATCAACCACACGCTTATCCTAGTTATCCACAGGTCGGAGGGGCGCAGCCCTACGCGCATGCTCACGCACCTTTAAACACAGCGCCACCTATGCATGACCATCATTACTCTGAAACCTCTGTGCCTTCTGCTACAAGTGGGGCTCCTCCCTTACCTGTTACCAGCACTGCGAGCTACGCCCCCGCGCCTTCGTACCACCATGCGCCCCCGCCGGCGCCTGCGCCCCATCACCAATACGCACAGAGCGGGTCTAAGCCCTACAGACCTTGGGGCGCGGAGTTGGCCTATTGACAAAGGACTACTGGCTCGTTTGGATAGCCTTCAGTGCTCCTTGTAGTGAACTGAAGACTGAGCTTTTCAAAAACTTAATCGAAAGCAGATTACAGCCTCTTTTAAATGGGCTGATGTCGATGGACCTCGTTTGAAATTTATTTATAAAAATATTGTAAATGCAATGTCGAAGAAAATGTATGATTTTACGTGTTTTCGCTATAAATTATAGTCGATCAATGATCGCTCAACACGCCTTCTTAATAACGAAGCCTAATTCGATTTTTTAAATATGTACGTATGTACATCATCATCATACCAAATCCGCTCCCTATGTGGAGCATATGGATTCCACAAACTGCCTCCAAGTATGAACCTACATGCGAATAGTATTTACCACTGCACTAAACTATCGATTGAAAAATAATATTTAGATGATATTAGATACTCGATTATTCACAGCTTTAAGGACTTATTGATGACTATTTATATAAAAATCGATAAAGTATACATTTTATAGTAATATTTTGTAAAATTTTGTGCCTAAGCTTTCCACATAAAATACTACATTTAATAAAAGCTTTATTGCGGTTGTGAAAATAATTGTGTAACTGTTGACAATACAAAGAAATATGTACTATGTAAAATCTATTTTTTAGTATTCAATAGCGTATTTACCCGATAGAAATGATCTCCTAAAAGTTTATTATTTCTTAATTTTATCAATAGTTAATAATTTTAATGCAGAATATTTTAAAATTAAGAATAATATTTGAAGATAACAAATTACTGATACATGTGTTTGAAAAATCAAGTTGCATTTAAACTACATTTACGTTTTTTTTATTATTCTGTTTATCCTACATACCTTCAATTTTATTTTAAATTTTAGATGATTAGATATACTAATTGATATTTAAAACATTGCAGTTATGATAATGAGTGGAAAAAATCTTAGTCATAGAAATTTATGAAAATGTAAATATGTACAAAGATGAGAGTAATAATAAATTCTAGATTAAGAAAATATACCAAAACTATACCTACATAATATACTAGCACACATACATTACATACGTATATTGTAACAATAAGAAAAATATCGCCTTCTGGCAATGACAAAATTATTATACCTAATGCATATTATTCCTATGTAACTTCAGCTCTAATCATTTATAAATATTGTGCTGATAAGCAATAATTTTACAAAATACCTAATGCATAATAAGTAGTATAGTTTTTATATGTCTTTGTTATGTACATAATATATTTTTGTGAATAAGAAAATGTGTGATAAATTAATAAATTATTTATTTTGATAAAAAATAATCCTTTTTTATTTTAACCCTATTTCGAAATCTCAAAATTATTATTTTCAACGCGAACGCAAATAAAAACAATGTATGATATTTAGCCAAAATCTAAAACACAGGTCTTATAAAATATTCAGAATAAAATAATTGACAAGCCCCAAACCATATTATCCAGTTACTTTGTCTCTTTTAGGTAATTTACAATTTTGATCAAATTAAAAAATAATATAAAATAAAATTACTCAAACAGAAAACCGTTTTAGTGAAACATAAGCGTTTCGTCCTATTAGGACTACAGAGATAAAAAAATAGTTCTAGGTCATTTAAATTTTTCATTATTACAAGCGTTTGTTATTTTGATCGAATGTAATTTTTATATATTTTTTTCTTGAAAAAAATTATTTTCAACCCTTTTGAAAAATCAAATCATCCAAATAAAGTACCAGGCAAACATGAAGCGTGCAGATAATGTACTTTCCATAATATCATTGTGGTTGGCTGCACTTCGTTATGTCAGCTATGGGACTCCGCTGTGCTCCTGTTCCCACGGTAGCTGCGTCTCCCTCGCACGCACTGCGCTGCGAGCGAGCGGGACAGAGCATCGCACTTCCGCGTGTCCGGACGCCACCGGCCACGCGGTCAGTATTGGGGGAACTCTATGATTATTGAATTTGAAGATAGCGAGGAGGTAATATTTGCAACCTAGTAAAAAGGTTGAACCAACAACACTGTGTGGTAATCTATTTGGTGTTCAAGATTAATTCGTAATACGGTGCCTTTAGTGCATTATATTACGTAAAATTCAAAACTGAAATTATTTCCACGGTCACTTTTATACAGGGAAGGCAAGGCCCCAAAAATAATGGTTTACATTTTACACATCACTTGATTTCTTAAAAATATATTTTTATTACATCAATTGAAAATTATATTGTGAATAAAAATTACATTAAACAATATTTATGGAAAATTTATATACGCAAATAAAGGTTTTAATGAATAAAACACAGTTCAACTTTTTTATAACAAAGTAATAAAAATATTTATTTACCTACTTAAATTAAAATACAATAATTTATATAAAGCTTTGCCAATTTTTACATTAGTACTTAAATACGAAATGATATATTTTTAATATCTCTGAAAAATATTTGGTTAAATACTTTGGTATCGATTTTGCTGGAACTTACATAAAATAAATATTTCCGAAATGTTAAATACTAATTTTTTAAATTATGTCTATGTACACAATAAAATCACAATTTACTAAGACAGAGTAACTAAACTTTCTATAGTTTCATTCCAGAGATTCTCAAAGTTTTCTTTCTCCCCTCTGTGGTTTTCAACCCAGGGTCCGCAATTTATTGTTTTTGTTCCAGAATTGTGACCAGAAATTGAATGATTGACGTCATTTTCATTGCTGGATGATATTGAAGCATCGATATAATCAATCCCTTCTGAGTCATACGCAGAATCGTAGCTGGAGTTGACGTTTTCGTAAAAAGATGGCGACCTTTGTGATTGGATATCTTCCAGTGGAAATGGAGCTATTCCGGATATATTGCATGAAATGTTGAGTAGGTTTTTATCTTGGTTTTGTCTAGCGCCATTGCTGCCTTCAGAGTTTTCTAATCTTGGAGAGTGGTGGATCCGTCTTCCTCTGCGCAGGCGCAAGTGTCTTAGCACCTGTAAAAAAGATAAAACAAATGTATATTTATAGGTTCCTACTTTGATTAGTAGTACAACAAAATTATTTTTGGCTTATCAAAATACCAACTAAATAGTTTTTTTTTTAAATTCTTTTAAAAAAAAGACACCTTAAAAATTAAGAAAATTGTTTACGTTATGCTTTCCTATTTAAATTCTGTAGAGGCAAATTTTTTTTTATCAGAAGTGGTGGTAAAAATCGTGATCGGTGGGTATTTTACTATTGGAATTTAAATACTGTAGAAAATTTAACATAATGGTGAAAAAATACAAATTTAAGAACAAAATAACGATTTTAAAAAAAAATCATCATGCGATGCCACCATTTTCTATGAGAATATTTTCTATCTATCTATTGATAATATTGAGGAAAAAGATTAAATATGTATCTATTGACTTGCATAATATCACCAAAAACAAGTTCGTTGGTTTTTATTTAAAATACAACTGTAAATACTGTAATACTGTAAAAACAATTTTGAAACACACAAAAAAATGGAAAGATGAATTTAGTAGGTACTTAAAAATATTACTAATACAATAATATATTTACTGACCTTCATACACTTTCTTCCAGCGAGAAGAACGACGTATCTTATTGACATTTTGTATTCACTTATGACAACAAACTTCAGTCGGTTAGACAGGTTTCACACTTGCATGTTACTCCAATGAGAGTCTGACAGGAAATGCGTAGGACTTGTCCATCCCCCTCCCTTATAGGGTCTCCCCTCGGTGTAATAAATAAGGGAATAATTGAATTAATGCGCAAGTTTGTGCGAATCGTTTTATTGCGTGGGGAAGTAGAATGTCAGTGCGTTTTGGTGGGAAACATTTTGATAATGTAATTGAAATTATCCGATTACTAATTCACTTGTAATTACAATTGAAGCAAAAATATCACTCAAATTTATTTTACTCAAATATTTTAATTTCGGACTGCTTTCAAATAGTCGGAAAGCAGGAAACAAGTTGTGCTGAAGTGGGATACGAACCTAGATATTCTAATCCGGAGCTCCCGAATCTACCACTAAACCACTACCCGGTTCTTAATCGCACCTAATGGCGCATAGGTCACTGCATTGTACACTATGTGAAGTGTATCTTAATGATTTTATGATGGTTAGATATCAAACAAGAAACACTAATGTGAATACCACATTTAAATAATATTTCGTGTTGACCTCCATGGGAATCGAAACCGCAACCTCATGCATGGTAGATGGTAGTCCAACGTGTTAACCACTACGCCATGAGGCGTTCAAATTATTTTTACACCGTACTTAATTTTTGACTAGTACTGTGCCATAGAAATTTTTGAACCGTATTTTTATATTTTTAATGTACCTACTCGATCTAATTTTCGTAGGAAAAATAACTTTGAATATATCTTATTATTGAATAGTAAAATTTTATAATATTATTAATTAAAACTCAATAGTTTAAAGCTTTTTATTTTTAAATTGTTGTTTAAAATGTGGGTATATTTATCAAATTTCATTTCCAAACAAAAATGTCAATTTGTTGTTCTGCGCCTAAATAGCGGCAATCTTTTTATCATTTTCAGAAAATTTCATGTTGGATAATACCCGTAACAGTTTATATTGATCATTTGTTACATGGAGGCGTTTCAGAGTCAGTCCATAATGTAAAAAGGACATTGTAATAAATATTAGACATTGACCCCATCGGGAACCAAACCCGCGACGTCATGCATGGTAGCCCAACGCATGAACCACTACTACTCTCCCTTATTCGCACCCAAAGGCCCATTGGGCACTGCATTGATATATCAAGTGTAGAAAATCTTGATCAATTGTAACACTAAGGCAAAATGATCAGTTGATGATCACGCTTCAGCGCCTGTCCGTGGTATCACATATGAAATATTTGTATGTGAAAATTAATACACCGCAAAAAAAACTAATTTGATGTGTTAAGTTAACCGATTGGTCGGCCGACTTCCCAAGATAAAGTACTACCTATCAGGATTATCGGGGTAGCTGCGCAGGGGAGTAATGTGGGAGGGGTGAAGTCGACCAGAGTACCCACGGGAACGGGCCATTTCCCTAGGAATAAGTTTTACCCGCGGTTCGCACGGATGTGAACCACATACTCCGTACTTGGTGCGGCGTGGATTATGCACTTGACACACTAGTCAAAGGGTGGAAATAAACCGAGCAGAGATAAAGATTGATAGAGCGATTATAATATATAAGTAGTAGAGTAGGTTTATAAGTAGACTTATTTTAATTAGTTGATGTTGATATTGCTACTAATGGATTCAAAATTTTATTTACGTGGAGGTAATTAACATCGTATAAGTTATAATTTATTTGAGAATGTTTTTATTTTATTTTTACAATTTCCCATTTTATAATGATTTGATTTTTATTTATCTTGGCACACGTAAATCTGCTTTAGCTTTTGAAAATATTACAAATTTATAGCAAAAACTTTTTTACGGTGAATTGGCTATTAACTATCTCATACATTTAAGACTCCTAATTTTGGTTAAGTTCTAGAAAAAAAAAGTTTTATAAATATAATACAATTTTTTTAAATAAATAAGTTTGGAGCTATCGACAGAAAAAAAAGTTTGTCATAAAAATAAGTGTGATTTTAAGTATTATATAAAATAATGTATATTAACTGTCATCTCTCTTGCCATCTCTTTCTTTCCCATTGAAATTTGTAGGATGTGCTTTTCAAAAATCTATCCCCTGTACTGATTTTACTCATGCCTGTAGTCAGCTTAAATCTGATTGATTAAGCTTTCCTCAAAATATAAACCGAGTAGGTACGTAGTTAATTACTAAACTACCAAAAAAACATTTTCATCAAATTCTAATTTTTTGCCCTTAATGCGGTTTTGGTACTGTAAAAACAACATGATTTTCCTTATTAAGACCCAAAATAATGCAATAATAATGTCAGGCACGTGTCAGACTGAATCTCTAATAGCTCTTCCCACGAGAAAGCAGTTTCCTGTTCGGTTCTGTGGGAGTTAGGGCAGATACCCACGGGAACCATTCTCCCTATTTTCCACACTCCAGTATTCATTTCGTTCCCAGTTTGTACTAAAAGGGTGTAAAAACTATAACAGTTCATTTATTTGGCAGAGTCTATCACGCGTGTATGTAAAAACAGTAATAAGGTATTATTTCGTCACCTGAATGCAGAACTAGGTATAGTTATTGTTACCCAGTTGGGTACAACTTTTCACAGGAACATAGTTAAGATTTTATTTTTTCAGTACGAATTAACGGGACAGATATCAGGTTTTTTTTTAAAAATAAATTAAGAAAAATTAAGTTATTATTTCAAAGTGTGAGTAATTTGGTATATATGTAGAACAACAATAATATTATTGGTGATTTTTTATAATTTAATTATAAATTTATTCAATAATGTACTTGTATTCATTCTTATAATATAGATAAGTATACAAATAATTCATCTACAAGTAAGTGATTTTTGTAAAATCAAAATAAAGCTTTACTACATTCACCCATCAAATACTTGACTTGGAGGCTGCAGTTTTAAAAATGTAATATGTGCAATATGAAATGAGGATGTTACTCTCAACTTTTTAAATTAAAAACCATTAGCGAAGTGCGTTTTTTTTTTAAAATAATGAGTTACCCTACCTATATTCATATTTCTACAAACACATTCACACTGTGCGCACATGTACACATACAAGATATTAAAAACACTGGTTCATTACGAGTGATGTGTGTGAAAAGTAATATTGGGACGAAGAATGGTTTAGTCGCCACGTGGCCCACACACACTACTACAGAGTGACACGTGACTCATTCAGGACTCCGTTTTCCATGGGTGCACTTAACGAGGAAACTCAAAGACGGAATTATTTCTATTAAATTTTAATCATGCCTAAATGCTAATTTGTCTTGGTAACTTACATAATATGTACATACATTCATCAAAAATAATAATTTGTCTGAATTACGTAGTTTTAATGAAATTTTTCATTGTTGATTTACTACTACTCTACTTTCCCTTAACCGCACCCAATGGTGCATATGGAACTGCATTGGTACACCAAGAGCAGAGTATCTTGATCGTTTTATTACACGAAAGTAAGATGATCAGTCTTACGCTTCAGAACTAGTCCAAGGTATCACACATGAAATATTAATATGAAAATCACATGTAAATAGATATTTCATGTTGACCCCCTACGGGAATCGAACCCGCGACCCGATGCTAGGTAGCCAAATGCGCTACTACGGCATATACTATACCGTATTATACTAGCTGTATTATTTTTTTCTTATAGCTAAATAAAATCAACAATAAATAAATAACAAATAAAATAATCTTCCAAAACAGCGTTAGTTTTTTTAATCTACAGAAATAAGAGTTTAAAGCGTATTTTCGTAGGTTTTTCATATTTTGCTCCTTTCTTACTGGTTCCTTTGATGTAAAACTCAATTCTAAATGTTCCCCTCTGTTCTCTTCGTGAAACATTAGCCTTTACCATTATTTGATTAATTGTACGTGCCGTTGGGAATGCTCACCAACACAATTACGTAAAATAATATAATATACATGAAATAATATTTGTTTGAATTATAAGCCTTAACACAAACACTACAACGTACCGTCGGACTCACGTCACGTCGGTGCCGGCGTCTCTACGCTTCGCGTCGGCGTCGTTCTCAGTCGTTGTACATAATATCATTGTGCTGAAGTTAATCGAGGCCGAGTTAATTTTTTTTGTTGAAATTTAGAATTAATTATGTTAGTAGAACTGTCCGACTGATGGTTTCAGCCACTTACGGTGCGGCGGCGGAAGGTTCGAGTATTGTTACGGAACTTATTTTACTTTGGATCCTCCTGTTGATCACAGAACAATCGTAGACGTAGAAAGTTATGGGGGCTCCCGAATTTTGCTCCGCGGGGGGTGGAAATGGCTTGCTTGAGAGTGTGTATAAATACATAATACCAAAATATTATTTTTATTTTACTGTTTCTTAACTGTATTTATTGTGTATACAATCCATTTAATAATGTTTTTTTTTATGTTAGTAATATATTTAATGTAGTTTTTATAGTGTTTTAATGTATGTTTGTGAATTTATTTTTGAATAATACTGAACTATCTCAAAACACTATTAAGAAATTAGTTTTCTCTTAGGAAAACAAGCAATTTTTAATGCATGTAAATTTTAATGAACCAACTAAGTAAACAAAAAAGTAGTTAGTACGACACGTGTCGGTTTTTTATTGCACTTTCAGAGACTGCTTGATTATTAGTTTCTAGTATTGGTTTGATAAGGACCGTAATAGTGGTAAACATATATTTTTAACACAACTGTAATACTTTGTAATATGCAAAGCATGGTACCAAAATTTTCCATAAGTATCGCATTCATGCAAAAAAAAATAGTATTGAACTTTGACAAAGTTTCATTTGGTACCATAAATTAGAAATAAAATTTATTGAACTCCTACGAAAATGTTCGTTTATTTTTTACCATATCTATTTTCAAATTCATAAGTTCAACAGTTCTGTTCTTGTAAAAAAGCTAATATTTATTATCTACATTTTTATCAATCTAATGAATTCGTTTTGTAAAAAATGTTCCTACGCCATGAAAATGGATCCTTTTTTCTCAATGCAGTTTTCATATGGTAAGGATTACACTTTTTATGTTTTTTAAAGAAATCTTTGGTGTCTTTTATATTTACAAAAAAATAGATAGTATTTTACTAGTGAGTTATTTATTTAATATAATAGTCGATTCATATTACTTAATTACTACTGAACACCGCCACCGTTTTAAATGTTTACTTTTATATATATATTATCTACTATACTGGGTACCTACTTTTATAATATCTATTTAAGTATATTTTTAACACCGAGTATTTTTTCTACTGGCTGTAGATATTTCTTAAGTAGTATAAAATGTTAAAAGTTTACATAGTTCGTTCCTGTTGTAATGTGTATGCCCTCACAAATACTGAAACCGAATTTAATCATTATACATACATAATACGTAGCTGCCGAACCCAAATTACATTGAGAACTAATACCTTATTTCATCAGACATCAAATTTAAGCATTCCCAAATATAATTTGTTTCGAAAAATCAGTGATTCTCAAAATTCAGCGCAAGCTAATTTATGAATAATGGCCTAAAACACAAGCTAAGGTGTATAACTTAGCAGTTACTCATTGATACGGTACTCAATCTTACTAAATTAGAGATGCATTTTTTATAAAATATCATTTTGTATAAATTGTCCAAATTATTAAAAGTACAGTGGAATACACGTGGTTAGTGAAAGCTTGTGGGTTATTTTTTGAAATACGATATTTCATGGAAACGAATATGAAAATTTAATTCCAAAAACACATTTTTTTTCACATCTGATTAAACTCATCAATTACCAACTAAGATTTTTTTCGAATTCAGTAATCATTACTGAATTCTTTAAAGAAATCTATAAATGTATATTTGTATATGATATGTAAGATGCATAGGTAATACCCAAGAAAAAATAAATTACTGTCTAAACTAAAGTTAATTTAAGTCAAATGAAATTCATTGGTTGTATTTCTAGTAAAAATGTTCGCCAAAGGTTGAAAATCTTACGACATTAAGCTCCTTTTAAAAGTTTTCCCGTTCAAAGAGTCTGACGTGCGTACCATAGATAAAGCGCGCGTGGCGGGAACAAAAGGCGCGCGCCGCGCACGCGCCCGGCCCGCCTCACGTCACTGGCCGCGTGGCGGTATAGTGCCCGACTTTCCACTGAGCCAAGATGGCGGACACTTTCCTCGAGGCTCTGGTACCGATCAATACAGCGCTGCACACAAGTGCATCCTGGTGCATTCGATATTACAAGACGAAAAATCAATAGCAATAGGCACCTACTATACGTATATCTTTTTTATGCCTTTTCACTAATCAATATTTTGCCTCCAATCAAATTGGTGTCAAATATTACGAAAGTCTAGCGTTAACTTTCGAAATTGTATTTGGATGCCTACTTAGGTACCCTTTTTACAAAAAAAAACAATTGGTGTATGACGTATGACGTTTATTATCTATGACCTACCTAACAATACATTACATCACTTTACATGAACGCAATAATTAGAAACATTATTAGGAAAATGTTAAGGAAACCATGCCTCCCCCATAAAACTTTTCCTCGATGTTGACTTTTTTTAAATTATTACCCATATATTGTGTTTACTACATGAGGCATAAGGACCTATTTATTATATTTTGTTAAAATTTTCATTTTTTAAACTTTTGGCAAATACATAATATTGTTCTTTATACTATATAAGCAGAATAAAGCTTGCCTTGTTACTGTAAAACCAATAACAGGTCTGTCCCGACATGAACATAGTCCAGAGTTGAAGCCGCCATTGTTTGTTGGTCCTTTACACTCTCCCTTTCCGGTTTAACTAATCCCACTAATTAGTGGACGGCACACGATTTCTGCATTATCGTTAAACTTAACGTTGCATTGTTAAATCCAGTTTCCAATCACTGCCATTGCCTATATTCAATAATGAGGACCGAAAATCCTTAACAAATATTGTAGCTATATAAATTGAAAGGACATAATGCAAAAATTAATTTAACCTGATTTTTAAATTATTCTACTTTTGCTGTAAGTATTTGCATAATAACAACTGTTCTAGACCATTGCATTCCGAAAAAAAAAGTTATATTAAATGACAAAAATAATAAGAAAAACCGTGTAGGTACAAAATATTATTATATACAGTCTGACCTGCCATAAATTGCACATCTAAAGTGAGATAAAACTAGCCCGAATTTCGCCGTCAGAAACAATTTTTTTATTGCATTGATTTTTTTATCCGACCTCCCGAAAAATCTGTCTGGCGGGCTTTTTTCAGCCTTATTTTTTTTTATAGGAAAACTTTTTTCAGTTTTTTTATTAACTAGTTTATTATTAGATTTTTAAAATATTAAAGTAAGTATTTAGTATTTTAAATCCTAACGGGGAAGAAAATCTACCTTTTGTTATTTTTATAGAATGTGTGGACAAGAGCAATGAGTGGTTTATTTTCTTTTCCACACTATACTCGTATTACGTTGTCTTAAATTGGTCAGTATATTGAGTATTGAGTACTCGCAAGAGAAAAAATTCAACTGACGCCTATATTGTTAAAATATAATAAAATTTAATATGGGAGAAATCGTTTGAGATACTGTTATATTCGTAAAACAAATAGATTTAAAAAATACGCAGAATCAAATTTTATTCTACATAGGTATGTCCCCATTATTTGAAAAGTACCTATTGGGAAATAAATACCACCAACTATTCACCATTTGTTCCGTATTATCATTACAAATATTTCCTAGTTGCTAATTATATAAGACAGATTGGATTCGATATGTAATACAATTATAGATATTGAAAATAAACTAACGAATGAGAGTGAATCAGCAATAATCGAATAGTAATCCCATCGATCAAACTTTTTAATCGACATGGGATATGAAAAAATGATGGATATGATAAACTACCCTTTGGAATATTTGTATTTGATTAGTTAGGTTAGGTTAGTACGACGGAATGATGACTACTGATTAGATTTCACTGTTTTATTAATTTATTTCATTTTGATTTTAATTTAATTGAGTGGCCGCTTAACCCAGCCAATGACAGGTCATAAGCCTTGTAAAAGCCTAGATAACCCACATTCGTTTCCAGAGTTTCTCTGTCTCTGTTGGGATATCAATAAATAAGTTTTCGTTTACTCTCTATATTTTTAAGCTTTTTTATATTCAAGTCGATTACAACTTTTGGAGCATAAATTTTTTTTTTCAAGTGGGGTTTATGTAGAACTAGTATCCAAGAACAAAGTGTAAAACTGGAGTTACGCATGTGGTTTTATTATTATAGTACAACCTAGTATATTGTTAGATAAAATAATGACAAAGCAAAATGCTTACAGGTTCCTAGTTACCAAGTTACTACAGTCGTAACATCGCGACATCTGTCACAATCCACTTACAGAAGGGTCGAAACAGAGAGGAAGTCCTATTTGTTAAAAGCAATGATCGTTTCATCGATTTTGGATTTTAATTGTAATTGAATTGAGCTTGTTAGTAAACGACTTGCTGGTCTGAATTAAAACACTTGACATCAAATATGTAGTAGCACTACCAATGCAATGCTAGCAAGACGTGAAATATGTATGAATGATTTCTTACATTTTATTACACTGAATTACATGCACATTATATCACTTTATTTATCAGCACTAAAAAGAGCTGATCAGTTCCAACGACATGGGAAAAAATCAATTCGTAATATTCTCTAGTAGTACGGGAACGATGTGTTTTCTTTTTGACTTTGCCTGGCAGCCTTATAGGGTCGCAGGGGATACTTGGAACTGGATTACATGCACATTATATCACTCTATTGGATTGCACTAGAAAGAGCTGATCAGTTTTAACGACTCGGGAAAAAAAATCCATTTTTCGTTTTCTTTTGTATGGAAAACGATATCGTTTCTTAATCGTACATCAAGCTGGACTGATTATGCAATCAAAAATTAGACCTTCCCTTTCTTAGTTTGTCGATGTTTTATTTGTTTTATTATTTTTTTATGTAAGGTACTGACAAACATTTTCAGACCATAAGAATATACCTAGTTTTATACCAAAATTTATATTGTAAGTACCCTAGAGCAATTGAAGAATAAAGTGACCAAAATAAAATAAATAACATTTACAGTTTTCCTTTATACATACGTATATCATTCAATTTTAAAAAATCTATTCATCATCGGAAAGAAAATACATATCATTATTACATATCATTATAGAAGACTATTATTTCTAAATAAACAAGATAAATCTTTCAAGGATGTCTAGAATTACCTGTTTCTTTTGCGGTAGCAACGCGCCGGGTATCAACTAGTACAAAATAAAAAATGAAATATTTTATAAAAGAACTATGGGAAATCTATTAGAAATGGTAACAAACTATTGAATATAATATAGGTAGGTACGTGTGTACAGTATTGTACTCACCAGTAAGATATAAATTAATTGCTAGGTAGGTACATATAATAATATATATATGTTACTTTTCTAATAAACAGAATAGATCCCAAAATATTATCATAAATTTAGTATTTTATTACTTATTGTGTACTTTATTGGTGATGGTGACTTTTTGTGTTATGATGGGAAAATAATCGTATCAGGGGAACTGAATTAATGGCTCTCAGTATGCACAATAATAAATGACCACTGATCTGAATTTGCATAATTCCATCAAACACTTATTTGTAATGCAATATAACACTTATCAAATGGTCAGGGTGGCTCTTGTTATTATAAAACAACAATACAAACGCGTTTGCAATGCACGGGTAGGTACCTAATGCACCTACCTATTTCATCCATATTTTTGGAGGTTTTTAAAAAAAATATACAGTTAAATTATTAATATTTTATGTGTAAAAAAACGCAATTATTCTTTGCAATTTTTTTAAATTTTTCGTGATACTATAAATATAATATTTTGAAGTTATTAATATTTATTTATTTACAAAATATCTCAATACAACTATAACACACTTATACAAAGCCGGCCTCCGTTGCGTAATGGCTAAGACGCTGGACTCACGATACGGAAGTTCCGGGATCGATTCCCGGTGAGAACACAAAAATCAAAAGTGATCTTACGCAAACCTGGGTGTTTGTGACATTGTTTGCCTCTATAACTAAGTCTCATGGCCTGTTGGGTGGTTAAATAATGTAGATCATTGATTTATTTACGATATTTATTCATTTATTAGACAGTTTATAAAATGCCAATTTTGTGATTAATAACCTCAAGGGCGCTCACCTACCAATAGCATAATTACATTAAATAATACATACTATTATTGTAGATTATCAAGCGTCTTCTTGTGTTTTAGTCTACCTGGTCGTACTTTGAACATAATATAATAAGTTGGCCATCTTTTCCACAACACCGCTCTAAGAATTTTAACATAATCTAGTGGAAATTTTTTTGCCATTACGCCCCGAATCATTCATGAAAATATTTCAGTATTTCGGCTTTCTAAATTATGAAAAATTTAGTTACAATATTTATTTGTGCCATTTCTTGGTTCCCTTTCGATATTGTGTCATTGCGCCGATCAAAACTCTCGAATGGTCAGTCAATAAACTACTCACCCCTAATTTAAATAGTTCGAAAATAATTCGTAGTATGTCTCTATTGTACTTGTAACAGCGTAACAGCATTTAATGGCCAAGTCTTCTTAGGTCATTGGTGCTCAATAAGTTAAATTTTCTATTTTATAAATTTTTATATTTCTTTATTCTGCTGATTTACAAGACTAAAGGGAAATTGTATCTACGTACTTTTACATGCTATTAGTAAAAAAAATTATAGTAAATTATTGCATAGCTTATTTGTGTTACGAAAATAGTGATATATAACTTGTATTAACTAACTAACTAACTAACCATCACGCCATTTCCCCGAAGGGATAGGCAGAGAGGATAGAACGCCACACCACTCTGTCCTGGCACAATTCTTTTGCTTCCTCCACATTTCATACATCTTCTCATGCACGCACGTCGATTATTACGACTTCCTACATGCCCACTTTCAAGCACTTGTTTTACTTGATCATGCCATGTCTTTCTCGGCCTTCCTCGATTTCTACATCCAGGCACAGTCGCATCATATATTTTTTTAGCCGATCTTTAATCATCCATTCGCTCTACATGACCGAACCAACGTAAAAGACCTTTCTTAATTTTGTCGATAATGCTTATCTCAGCCTCGCACTCTGCTCTGATTTCGACATTATTGTACACCTATCATACATAGTTTATGCAAATATGATTAGGAGTTGTTATTTTTTTATTGACATTTATTTTATTTTTATGTTTAACCAAAACATTATTTTTCTTCTTAAAATCCCAAGCAACTTCTAGATATTAGTCGAATGTGTCCTAAGTAACGCCATGCATTACTCGGGCTCGATCGCGGGCTCGATCCCCAATGGGGGTCAATATGAAATATTTATTTGAATCTGATTTTCACTTAAAAATATTTCATATTAGGTAACCTTGAACTGGTGCTAAAGCGTAAGTCTGGTCATCTTACTTTCGTTTAACATATGATCAAGATTCACTGCAATACGCAGTGCCCTATGCACAATCGGGTGCGGATAAGGGAGAGTAGTAGAAGTAGAAGAAGGAGAGTAGCATTGTGGGCATTGAGTGTGATAGTTATTGGATAGGTAATAAAATATAATGAAAATAAATAAAATGGAGCTAATTTAACTTATGTTTTTTAACAAACAAGCACTTTCATTGGGTTAAAGAACAGGTTTTTTTCTTAATGCCGCTGTATACGGGACAGTTTCTTGTTCAGAAAACTACACAGTTTTTTTGTTCAGAAAAACTGTGCAGTCTGTCAAAAAGACACGCTAAATATGTGTATTTTTGAAACGCGATTGTAAGTTATTATCGTATGTTTGCTCTCAGGAAATTTATATTTAGCTAATAATGTAAATATGATTTATTGGTTTTTACGTATTTAAAAGCATACAATAAACCAATGTACTACTTAAACTGTTTACATAAAAGACACATTGACTGTCATGTCAGCTTAAATCTGACATAAGCACGCAAAGTTTTTTAACAGTTTTCGTTTGTATACGGGACCGTTTTCAGACTGCATAGAAAACTGCGCAGAAAAACTGTCCCGTATATAGCGGGCTTAATACTTAAAATTCTATCCATTTTACTGCATTACAAGGTAAGTAGGTATTATTTGAATGGAAATACCATCATCTCTCTTGTTTATTTTTAAAATTTTATCCTGCACACTTATTCGTAATACAAAATAACAATAAGCCCTCACATCTCCATTTTCATTGCATACAATATAGTGGTCAGCCTTCTTTTACAAGGGCCTAGGTCATTTAAATTATATCGGCATGACCACCCCCTGGGAATTGGCGTTCAATTGTCCATACATTTGGGCACAGCAAATTTATTTGTCTAAATGCCATCGATTTAAGTGCGCATTATGCGAATTTTACGATTCCAAAATTAGCGATTTATTGTAATATTGAATATAATATTTACGTCGTAAAGTATCTTTAATGGTCAAGTGTATCTCATCAAAATTAACTTGATTTTGAAAACTCTGATAATTCTACATTGAGCTAGGGCCGTTATTATTAATATTTTGATACGGTAATCGGGTAATATTTGATACGAAATGTAAGAAACATTACCTGATAAGTAATATAAGCGTTCTTATAATTAATGTTTCTAAAACCGGCCCATCAATAGACAATTTGATTTTTGTCTAATCATTATTGTAAATGTCAGTATTGGCGCATTATAATACAATATTGACATTGTAATCTGAGTATGATTAGTTTGGGGATATATCAAATAAATAGAATATAAATGTGTGTACTATGTATTATTAAGAGAAAAAAAATTAACATACATTAATATGTAAAAAGAACAGGTGGTGCCCCAGTGGTAGAGTCGCCATCTCTGAGTCTGGAGGTCCCGGGTTAGAATCCCCACTCCGCCACAACTTAATTCCTATTTTCAATCACATTACAAATATTTGCATTGATTTCTTTTTATATTAAAAATAACATGTTTAATACGTTTCATTAAAATAGTGAAACGTTTTTCGTAAACCTCAACAAACTGAAACCTTCGTATTTTTGGTTAGTTTCGAGTTTTTTGAATTACATTGAATTTGTTAAATTAATTTAAACTCGCCTTCAGTTATTAAAAATATATGCATATTAATATTTTCAGTACCTATTATTATTTTTGTGATAACACTTCTATTTGGTAAATGAATGACCTAAATTAACTGTTATACAATAAAATATATAACCCATTAAAATGGTCACCCTTGTCAATCATTTTTGGGGCAAATGTAATTTTTAACAATTGTCATTCGGTTTAATTTTATTTCATTTCCGACCCTCTTAAATTATTTATCATTGTAGTGATAATTTTGTGGGGTAAAATTCTTGCATACCTAATTTCTTTGTTGAAATAATTTCAATAGATGATGTGTTCATACCTACTATTACAATCAAATATTAATTGCAAGATTAATGATATTATATGCTAAATAGGAATTTTCCTTGGTATCCAGGATTAGATTAAAAAAATTTTTTCTTGCATGAGCGATGCGTGCGGAAAAAATGGCATCTACATTGTAGGTCTGGCAAGCCTCAAAATAAATAACTGTAATTTATTAACAATAGGTATATATTTTTACTTCCCAATTTTTGTATTAACAAGGCAAGCACTTGCTAATTTACAAGTAATTACCTACTCACTAAGTCCAAGTAGGTACCTACATAAAGTCTCGCTTAGCTAAGGTGTGGCAGTAGTGTTTTATTTTTTCAAGTTTGCTAATTTGTAGTCATTGTTTTTTTTCAAAATTTTAGTCAAGGAAAATTGTGAATTATTTTTAGCTGTCTCTGTTTTTGGTTATTGAATTTTTGTACGTTTGCGCTGGCGCATTTGATTTCATCTTAGTGAGTATTTTTCAGTGAATAATCTACATACTATAAATAATTATATAAAGATATAATTATTTCACTAAATAAGTAAATTCTAAGTTTTATTTTCACTTTGAACATGAAGTAGATATTATTGTTGTACAGTCAGTGTACAGCTGGTAGTTACAGTGCAAAGAATAATGTTTTTGTCTGTGTACAGTTTTGAATTATTCATCTTTTTTCCACTCATTACCATATTTCTATGCAATCATTTTATTTAGTCAAAGGAAAATACAATAATTTCAATTAAAATCACATTCTCTAATATCTGATATTTTTTACCTTCAGCCAGTTTTTTAACAAGTAATTTGCGATATTCTATTTCAACCCACCAAGATATAAATTTGTTTAAAAGTAATTGTAGGAGTTTTTATATTTTTTAATTCAAAAATTTTCGGGTTTTTTTATTTTTTTTAACAAAATAAAAAAAATTATTTTAAAAAACTTCCCCCAAAAAAAATAAAAAATGGTCCCTAAAAAAAACCTGTTTTTGGCGATTTTTAAAAATTTGGCTGTTTGGCTGGGTTTTTGGGAAATATAAAACTTTAAATTTTCGAATATTTTTTTTAACAAAAACTTTGATTTCTCTGCTAAAAAACAGCGCTATAAAAATTTATCCAACATTAAATCCAAAAAAGGAAAAAAAATCA
>JAGVSP010000902.1:0-51600 GCA_022494985.1 Micrasema minimum
AAGCTTAGCATGCATAAAAATTTCATAATTAATTTCTTAAATTAGTCCGTTCGGAAATCCTCTAAATGGAATATTCTGAATTTTCGCTCATTAGATTTTTAAAATTAAAATTCCTCGATTCCTGCGTTTTAAGAACATTGGAAAATAATTATTCATCGATGTTTCGAGAATTTCTATGAAGGTGGCAACGGAATTCATAGAAATATTTTACATTCCTCAAGATATTTACGGCGATAAGAAAAATAAAATGATATGAAAAACCCTTAAATTGCAGATAAGAATTTCGGATCACATTTCTAAATGATTTTGAAATCAAGAGGTTAACATCTGGACACAAAAACATTTTAGGTAAGAATTTTATGTACCAATAAGTGCTTTACTTAGGAATGAATGAACGATATTATGATCATGATTAAATAAGATGTTATGTGTTACTATTGCCCCGTTTAGATAATACGAAATATATAGACCCTTTGAGAAATCATATTAAAGGCCAGTTAACTCAGAAACTCAAAATCTATCTATTATTAAAATAAATTACAAATTGAGTTAAAATATACTAGTCTATAGTTTGTCTCTTCTATTGCTAATTGGAACTTTTCGTTTTAGGTGCTCTGTTTTCTGTTGAATGTACCTAGGGTTTAATCCAATTTCCTCTGGTAATTTGCTCCCGAATCCTATCGATACAGCTGCCTGAGAATTGGAATGTTCCAGAGACGAGATGACACTGGACAGCGGGCAGTAATCCGCCATGTCGGGTTTTAATTAAACCTTTCCCAACAATTAAATGGCGTTAACGGCCTCTTCTCGGACCGGCCGCAAATGTGACCGATAATTTTTATCTAGTTTCCCGCCGACTCCCCCGGGAGCCAATCAGGAAACTCCGCCCTACAGCCCCGCGCGGGAATTGGCGCATACGAAGCGTTCAGATTCACTTTTGAAATTTGGAATGGAAATGTGAAATAGGCAGAAAACGATTGCAACTGACAACGCCGTACTATGCGAGGATATTCGTTTCTGTGGTTTTTTAAATATTAAAATACCTACATTACGCAAATACACATACTATGCATAATAAAAACTTTACTTTTCGCATCGAAATATTACACAAGACGATTAAATATTATTAATTAATAATATTATTCACATAAATATTTACCATTTTCTAAAAATATACACTTCCTAGGGGTTAATTTCATAGCACCACTTATTATCAAACTCCACCTTCATAGGATTGATTCGAAACTTTTTATAAACAACATTTTGAGTGTGTCCAAATACTTGTGGCCACTTAACCCAGCCAATGACAGGTCATAAGCCCTGTAAACGCCTAGATATCCATATTCCCTTCCAAGTTTCTCGTCTCTGTTGAGATGTCAAATCGAAACTTTTTAGTTCATCGACTTACTAAAGAGTTGTATGTTGTAATGATTTTCATAAACAGATAAATATATACAGTATTCAATACTCGCACACAAATCTGAAATTTTTCCCATGAAGGAAGGATATCACTTTTTTATCTATACAGAAATGGAAAAGCATTTTTCCAAATTCGAAAATACGGATATTCAAGCGTTTACATTATTATTATTATTATTATGGATAATTTATATAGCGCCGTTTTTCGTATAAATATACCTCAAGAGCGCTTTAAATATTGAATTTAACGGGTCGGGAAATTTAAAATGAGTGAAAACTCAATTTCTGAGTAGAAAATACTATTATCAAAATTAATCAAAAGATTTTGAGAACATATAGGTCTTAAGTTTCTTTCGAAACATCACTTCACTCTCACAGTTGCGCACTTCTGGTGGGAGAGCATTCCAAGCCACAGGGCCCGCAACCGCAAAAGCGCGCTCTCCAAATTTTGTGCGCTGATTACGGATCGGTACTAAAACCCTGCCTATAGCTGTAGATGTAGCTGATCGAAGTGTGAGACCTCTTTCAGCTAGTTTATCTGGAATGCAAAGCTCTTTTGGCTCATGGCCTGTCATTGGCTGGGGTAAGTGGCCACTCGAAGACTTAACGTATTAAAACATTTCCCATCCCGCTTATAATCGAATATACACATTAGTATTTTTTTTATTTTGCACAATATATTTTATGCTACGTGTTCCATTTTCATCCATATACGAGTTTGGAAGCATTTTCTATGATAACTATGTACGTATTGACAGTAAAGATAAGTAAATAGATAAGTTGAAGCATTGTTATCATGTCAAGTTCAAAATGGCTACCGTTTAATCTCTTGTGTATCATGTTGGTAAAAAATGTATAAACTTATAATCTAATGTAGGTACATACTTTATATTATATTGGTGCGATAAGTCTAGTCTTCTTTGGATAAGGAAAAAGCGCTTTTTTCCCAGTTTATGTAAGCCTTATTAGGAACTATTTATAAATTAATTAAAAACTACTCGTTCGGAATCATTCGAAATCAGGGTAGGTAACGAGATCTATTATACATATTATAAGAAACAATTTAATAGTCAAATGTTCCAAATTTTAGTTTTTAATGCATTTTTTATAGATATTCTTAGCATCGTAATTTTTATGCAGTGTATTTTAACTAATCAAAATCATTTAATCTAATTTAAAATCATTAGATATTTATTTACATATGGTTCAATATTAATATTAATAATCATGTAATAACAATGATCAAGAAACACTGCACTTGGAGTTCTTGCACAAGGTCCCAATCTTTTATTTAAGTTTTTCCGGGGAGTTTTTGTGCTTTTATTGGCGTAAGCACTCAATGCCTCAATCTCCTGGACCCCAAGATTCGGTTTTCCACCGGAAAATTTTCACATGCATGTGAAAGTACAGAATAATTCTCCGGTCCATTACTTTGGTGGATAACTCGATTTATCTCAACTTCAACTTGCACAGAGAGGAAAAAAGATCTGAAATTCGTTCGGTTTAATCCTTCTCCTTCCTGCGAACTCTGCTGAAAAATAATTAAAATTCTTTTTTAGTCTATCGCGCTACAAACTTTGAATTTACGGTATGAGTATTTATACTGGGCTTGTTTGTAAAATTGTTCGCCTCGTAGTATAGTGGTAGCGTATTTGGCTTCCGTGCCTGAGGTCGCGGGTTCGATTCCCGTAGGGGGTCAACATGAAATATTTATTTACATGTGATTTTCATATTCATATTTCGTGTGTGATACCTTGGACTGGTACTGAAGCGTATGACTGATCATCTTACCTTCGTGTAAAAAATGATCAATATACACTCCACTCGGTGAACGGATGCAGTTCCCTATGCACCACTGGTTGCGGATAAGGGAAAAAGTTGTTGTAAAATTATGATGATGGTGAGTGGAGTATTTAAAGAAAGAACTCAGTTATAATACATCTTACGTACCTATTTTACAATATTTTGGTTGATATAATATTGTAAAAAACCCTAGTGCTTATTATTGTACTAAATTCTTATATATTTAAGGAAAAATTTGAAAAAATCATTTGCATATTTATCTACTCAATTAATGATGAAATAATGTCAATGGATGTTTTTTCATCATCATATTAATCATATTTTTATTTAAAGGAGGATTTTGTTAAAGAACAGTGTACTTACAATGAATCTACTAAGGTATATTCAACATCCTATGGAATAAAAATATTATGATTATAAACTGTAACAGTTTACTTGCATATTGTATTATTTATCTTGTATAAATCCGTAAACCGTAAACACCAAAACATAAACTAGTATGTAATATTCATTTCATTTTTACGATCTACCTCAATATGGCTTCACGATACAGTTTCATGTTACGGAACCTCAATAAATTCATTATAGCCCTCATAATTTACGAGACAATCCTTCTATTTTACGAAGATTTTATGATCCATTTGAGAAATAGAATCGGATACTGAAAGCTATTACCAAGCATCATAAATAATACATAGATATTGGAGACGAAACATCGAATAAAGGAGAATAATCTCCTAACCTTATCCCTTTAGGGCCGGTTTCGTAAATTAACTCGTTAAGACTTATTCGATAATACATTTATTCGTTATTTCACCTGAAAACATTTGAAACGTTACCCATTAGCTGAATTTCTGGGACATCCAAAACATAACGTACGATCTTTAATTTTAAATATATTACAGATTTCACAATTTTTTAAATTAAAAATCCGTTGATTAGGTACTAACTAATATAATGATTAAATAAGGTTTTACTTACAAATTGATAACGATTTGCTATTACAATAAGCTTTTTATAATGAAGTCATGCTGTTTATGATACTTTCGAATAATCAAATTTGTTATTACTAGTTTTAGGAAAACCTAAGAAATAAGCTAACCATCACTATTTTTTTTTAAAAAGGTAGACTGATACAACAAATATAATGCCACGCCACTCTGTTCTGGCACTTTTTATTTGCTTCCTCCACATTTAAACGATTCACATGCATATTCACAACGATTATATCGGCTTTTTGCTTGACCGTTTAAAAAGAAAGAAAAATCAAATACCTATTTTAAGAACAAAAAGTACAAAATTTTGATGTAAAACCCAAACGCAATTCCTAATCCCACTCCACCGCAATCAGTTTTCTGCTTTTTAGCACAATTATTTCCGATTATTGAAATGGAGCCACTAAATTTTAATATATACGTGTGTCATTAAAACTCTAATGTTTCTTTTTACAAATCAAAAACATAAATAGGTAAATAAAATATACAATTATAGGTACGATTGTTTATAAAACCGGCCCTTGATAAGTAATAACAGATGGAATGGGTCTGCTTGCAAGTGATATTACCCCATCATTGCCATATCAAGGAACTTGCATCCAGTATCAAGGAACTCGCAGTCAGTATTTTTCTTCTCAACAACAAGTTTGATTGGAAAACTTTGGGAAAATAGCGCGAGCAGGTGAATCAATAATCGCTCCATACGACGCTGCTGAGAATCTGAAACTAAACACATTATGTGCTGCATTTAAATAATTCTATTAAAATTTCCAGACAGACGCCGGAATGCATAAAGCTATTAGGAATGTTCGTACCCTGACATTATCGTACACCGAAGCTTCGAGAACAACTTTATATTGAATTGAATTTAACGCCTGTAGAAATTAATCCAATGGTAAGCGTTCAGTTCTAAAAATCTTCCTCTCTACATACCTACATTCTTATTAAAAAAATTGTTTTAAAACCATATCTACTACTACTGCTGCTTTCCCTTATCCGCACCCAATGGTGCATAGGACACTGCATTGGTACATCAAGTGCAGTGTCTCTTGATCATTTTATTACATGAAGGTAGGATGATAAGTCTTACGCTTCAGTACCTGTCCAAGGTATCACACATGAAATATTAATATGAAGATTACATGTAAATAAATATTTCATGTTGACCCTATACGGGAGTCGATCCCGTGACCTCGTGCACGGTAGCCAAATGCGCTACAACTATGCTATGATATTTCTTGTTTGTTAAATTGTTGATGATCAAAAAAGTAATATGCAGGGTATCACGCATGAAATATTAGTATAAAAATCACATTTTAATACAAAAATCAAGGTACATGTAAATAAATATTTCATGTTGACCCCCTACGGTAATCGAACCCGCGATATCATGCGCGGTAGCCAAATGCACTACCACTATGCTACGAGGCGGACTATATCCAAACTATATATACTACTATAGTACATTATATATCTTTGTAATATGCATTTTGATAGATATTGCTAATCGTTTTTTTCTAATTTATATACGATATTAAGAACATACAGTATTGATACGATAGTAAAATGTTTTTAAAAAATAACCAAAATGTAAATCTTTGTGAATAAGAGTATGAGTTAGAGCGAATTTTTAAAATTAACTACTCGTATAAGAAATACATTTTTTACTTATCTCTGTTTCAATCAACCTGATAGTAGGTTTTACGTTTTTGTAAAAATATCAGCATCATAATATGTAAATTAAACTATTTTAACCATAAAAAATACCATATAATTTATTTTTGAAATAGATCCTACTCCCGAAATACACTTGAGTAAGGTCTGAAACTAACACGTTTGCTATTTCCTCAATTACTTTGATTCGAGAATGTTTTGGTTAAATAAACGAATATTGAAAGAGGGTCCTTAAATCAACAGGGTAAATGAAATCCATCATTGTCAGCGAGGATTACTGAATTTCAGATCCGTCGTCCTTGTATGCACGGTGTGTGGTGGTCGTTCCTTCACACATACTTATAGACGGTTATATTTCAAGAGAGTAGGATAGATGATATCGTATAAAATATGTCCTTAGAGGTGTGAGTTCTGTATAAATATACTGTTTTATTCTTCTTTCACCACGTTCGCTCCTATGTGGAGCATGTGGACATTACTAGATCCCTCCAGGAGACCCTATCGCCAGCCAGCTCTCTCGCCTCCTTCTACGTCAGGTCCGCATCCATCAGGTCAATTTTAAACACTATCAAAAAAGTGCAATCTACGAAGTGTTGGTCGAATTCCAGAATACTGTGCAGGTGGAATTGCTTATAGTAATTAAACGTCGAAGTGATTTTTCTACGGAATAAACCATCGACAAACAAATACCAGGCATAAACTTATCATGTTTCTGACAATCATCATCATCATCATGCCATGTCCGCTCCCTATGTGGAGCATATGGAATCCACAAACCGCCTCCAGGCCAAGCGATCGGCCGCCAGCTCCCGTGCATACTCCCAAGTCAAGTCCACGTCCCGCAGCTCTGGCGCAAACTGCCGACGAACTGTCAACAGTGGACGACCAGGACGCCGAGAACCTGATGCCTTGCAAATAATCAGACTTCTGACAAAGCGCTGATTATTTGCAACATGTTTTTATATGTGATTATAGTTGCTGCATAATAAAACTACTAAATTACCTACTACTGAGGGGGGATAACGAACCCACCATCCACCCGCAGCTGTTATAGAGTCCTGGGGGACTCTCTTTCAGCTGCACATAGAGGAAAAATTTTCTACTATATCATCTATTCTATGCAGTTTAGTGAGGGGGGAGGAGGATATATTTACATCCCCTCCACCTCGAATTACCTACTACTATGTCACATACGAAATATCTTTATCTGAAAATCAAATTCAAATAAAAATTTCATATCTATTGACTCCCATCGGGAATCGAACCCGCGACCATATGCATGGCAGCCAAACGCTACCGCCATACGACGAGGCGGACAATACCAACATAGGTTGAAATCCCGCTCCACAACAGTGTTTTATCTACTTTCTGGCACAGTTTTTTCGGTGTTTTCGACTATATGATAACACCTCTGAAATCGAAATATTCGGATCATAAGAATACATTTTTTTTACAAATAAAGGACTGGCAACATTATAAAACAAAAAACATTATTGTAAATTAATGGTTTACAACAACACAAAATATCAAATTCAGCTCCCACGTATAGTTCGAGGACCAAGTTGCTTTAGTAAATCGTTTTTCTTTTATTTCAAATATGCAAAAAGGGTTTTGTTATCATAATAAAAATCCACAAATAAAACCCTAATCGATTTGTCCCTTGCGCGTGTTTCAAGAAAATATTCAAGTTCCCTTTATTTCCCTTACTATTTTTACAACCTCAACAGACCGAGAATCCAAATCATAGATGAAAATTACGTCACAGAACACCCGGTCTTAAGAAATATCACTTATATTACACCAAGAGGTGTGGTTTTACTTTATATAAAAATAGTAATAGTAGTTTAATTTTTTTTTAAATATTTATTTTATATTATTTATTTACATTTCACATTTCATATATAATCACAATAATGACAATGATCTGACCCCGACTCACTAGATAATCCGTGTCGAGTCAGGACATTTTCAATGTAGTATTATACCTAATAAAACATTTACATAATACATAAGCAGCCTCGGCAGGTAAACTATTACGGGAAAAGAACATTGGCGAGTGTTATTCCAGATCTATTTAATCGGCTCCCAAAAAATATTTATGAAGAAAAAAAATATTATTAAATTTAAAAAAACCTTAAGACCCTCTTAAAGGGCACACAGTGATTTGTTGCAACACTACCTACTTAAAATAAGAGTATACTTATAATGTTAGATAATTTGTGTAATAAAATAAGAAGAAAAAAAAAGTATTAAAATGTAATGTAACCCGCAGACAAGCCCCGGCTTTGCGGGAACAATAAATACATTTTATGTATTGTTTATAAAAACATGTTTACTTTAAAATAAAATATTTTTAAAAAATTTTTTTAAAAAAAATCAATATAAGAGAGAAACAATTTTTTCACTTACATAAATTAAAAACACACATAATTAATAATTAACTCATATATCATAATAAAAATAATATTAGTAGTTTGAAAATGGGAATCAAGTCGTGGCGAAGTGATAATCCGGTGCGAGGATCAATGGGGGTAAAACCCACATTATACGGGACAGAAAACTGTACAGTTTCTTGTGCAGTTTGCAAACTGTCTCGTGTATAAAGCGGAAACTGTATGGAATATTGAATGGTCGACGTGACGTTTGACTGACCTGACAGGTAATGTTTTTGTTTAATGAGTCTAATTTAAAACTTTGTCTATTTAATATCTGAACAATTTTATCTTTTCCAAATGTCCATAATTACTACATTCATATTTTACATTTAAGTATACTTACTAATTTGTGTGACAAAGTATCCAGAAACACTGCACATTGTGCTAATATATAGTGCCCTATGCAAAATGCTATTAAGGGATTTGATGATGTTAATAAATACAACGAGACTCGCGACGGAAGCGGAAGTGAGAAAAAAAATACCTCCCGGAAGATACGCCATTTTGAACCGAAGTTCATGGTCAATAGCCTCGAGTGACGTATAGCAAAAAATCTAATTATTAGGTTTAATGTTATTTACCAGTTTTACATCTGAAATAGACATTAAAGTTAGATTTACGTATTAAGGAAAAAATCAAAAATATGTTAGACTAAGCTTTGATATTTTTATTCTATTATTATTATTTAAGTTCTATATACATTTACATAGACTAATTATTTACATTACACCTATCCCAACATTATACATTTTAAAACTTAACTATATTATACACTCATAAACTTATCAAGACAGCTGTTTTTCTAAATACAAAGATTTTCATGTATATTTTTTATTGATTTATTTAAAACTTCATGTACAATTACACAGCAAAAGTACAAGGGCGGGCTTATTGCTTTTAAGCAATATCTTCCAACCAACCATATACATGTTATACGTTCAAAATATAGAACTATGGATATTTTCAAATATAATATGATGAATGTACATAAAAAAAACACAGAAAACATAATTATTATGTTTGTTTGTATTAATATTGGATTATTTTATTGTTTTTATACATGCATATTTATTTTAAAGCAAATTTCGAAGGCGTTATGTTTGCATAAAAATAGTGAAAAAATAAGTTTTGAAAGTAATAATAGTTATAATTTATTTATAATACTGACCTTTCATTTATCTTGACTTCATATCCAAACATCCATAAACTTATGCACAAACAAAACTATTAGTTTTATAAAAACACTTATTTATTTCAACCTAATTTAGGTTTTCTTTTTAAAACAATAAGCACAATAATTGTTTCAAACTTTTTATCATACATTGAAAATGTTAACACCGGCACTTTCTCTCAAAAAATCAACACAGAATAAAGTGTAACGTACGCACTAACATAGCCTAAAAGCTAGATAAAAGTTTAAATAGAAAATCTAACACTTGTCTTATTTTATTGATATTTATTAACTTACACTCAAACTAATTACAACATGTATTAAAATTACTGATATGAGTTTTCAATATGTAAATTTTCACTGTTCTCAATTCTCGTTGCACTGCGAAAGTTTTCCGCTGCGGAAAGTGCCGATCGGAGCTTCGGGCGGCCGTGGGGACGTTCGCTAGCTAGGGCGTCTCGACGCGCACTGCGAACGGACGCCCGAAAATGGATGTGTAAGGATACAGAGATATATTCCTGTCTAGTGCATATAGTAAGGGATGCAGCTTGCAAGTTCACGGCTTGTTTTTTCATTTTAATTAGGTACCTATGAATACATTATTTGCAAAAACTTTTTACATTAATTAAGTATGAAGTTTTTTATTAATTGTTTTAAAGGTTTTTTAGCTTAAGTGTAATGAATGTTTGCCTCGTGGTGTAGTGGTTAACACGTTGAACTACCAAGTATGAGTTCGCAGGTTTTATTCCCAACGGGATAAATATGAAGCATTTTGTGGTTTTAACATGAAAATATTTTATATGTGGAACCTTGGACTGGCGCTAGTTTTTATTGCGATAGACTGGTCATTTTGTATGTATGATCGCTGCACTTGGTGTACCAATGCAGTGCCTTATGCATCACGGCTCAGATTAGAAGCATATCTACATCATCATCAGTTGTGATGCGTATATGACGATAATTGGTATATTTCAAAGATATTATTAATGACCGTCATATACGCGTCACATCTGCGATACCTATGCGGTGGATATGCTAAAATAGTATTGAATGTCCGATCCTCATACTAAGCATAAGCGAATTAGAAGCCATGTACCCTTTCAAAGTAAATATAAGCCTTGTACATTATTTATTTATCATCATCATCATCATCATCATACTATATCCGCTCCTATGTGGAGCATATGGATTCCACAAACTGCCTCCAGCCCAAGCGATCGGCCGCCAGCTCCCACGCATCCCAAGTCAAGTCCACGTCCCGCAGCTCTGACGCAAACTGCCGGCGAATTGTCGAAAGTGGACGTCCAGGACGCCGCCGAGAACCTGATGCCTTGTAAAATAGGCAAGCATGGTTAGGGCTCTCGGGAGGCGAGCGCAATGCATGGCCTAGCCAGCCGAAACGCTTTCGCCGAATGACAGTAGATACCAAGGGTTGCTGTGTACATTATAAGCAATGTAAATATAATATTAATGCAACTCATACCTAAAAAATAAATATTTTATGTTTTGCATCTTGGAACTGGTTGGTATTATCGACCTCGATAAATCACATTTATGATTTAATTGGGGGATCCTACGCCTTGCAAGGTACCCACTTGTACAGTGTGGGTGAATACCGTGAAACTCGCAGTCAAAACGTTCTGTTTACAATCATTATGGCTTCAATGTTGACAATTAATTTTGTTTACGCGTAGGAAAAATAAATAAATAAAAAAATACAGTATAAAGTATGCTTTAGAATGTCTCACATCTCTTATTTTGACGCGTGAAAAGTCAGAACAATCGGCGTCGGCGTCAAAGCTGTGTGCATCAAACATAATTACCTAACTTTAAATGATCACACCCTTTTTGGTAATTCGTTGGTCATAAATAAAATTAAAAAAGAATACGTTTTGACCTTTATTTTGCTAAACATGTATGTCGGGTTTTAGCTTCACAAAAAGGCCCCTATCAGAGAGATATTCAAATCTTAGTATTTCATACAGCCCAATATGGGATAGTGGAATACGTTCAGTAGGTGTGTATTCTGAGCTCCGAGTCCTGTTCCAGCTAGGCTGGGTAGTGGGTATTGAGTATGACATGTAGCATGTATCCCATGACGGCCCGGAGTAATGAAGGGTTCGCGTGATTACTCTCCATTCATCAACCATCGTCCAAAGAACTCCGTGTGTATGATTATACTGGTACTTCTTACATTTCATGCATTACTATTTTCATGTATTTTCCATAAATTAAACCTCCCTCTAAATGTTTGTATTCCTTCGAAAATATTTTGCGTATGTAAAACGATTCGAATGTTCTAATGGTTTGTGAGAATTGATTTTTTTTTTTTGGTGTATTACTTAAAGCCATGTTGGATATTTATTTTAATTAGAATTTTTTTATATAAGTAGCTTCATTTTTAAATTATTAATTCAGTTGCACAAAATACAGATTTTTTTAATAAATCTTAATAAGTATCTGTGGACGCCTGTAACTAGACAAAAATACTTGAAAAAATTATATACAAAACCATTTTTTTTTATTTACTACATGCATTTTGCACGAATTTTTATTAAACAACGTTTATTTTAATTTATACAAAATTAAGAAAGGTCTTTTACGTTGGTTCGGTCATGTAGAGCGAATGGATGATGAAAGAACGGCTAAAAAAATATATGATGCAACTGTGCCTGGATGTAGAAGTCGAGGAAGGCCGAGAAAGACATGGCATGATCAAGTAAAACAAGTGCTTGAAAGTGGGCATGTAAGAAGTCGGAATAATCGACGTGCGTGCATGAGAAGATGTATGAATGTGGAGGAAGTAAGAGAAGTATGCCAGGACAGAGTGGTGTGGCGTTCTATCCTCTCTGCCTACCCCTTCGGGGAAATGGCGTGATGGTTAGTTAGTTAGTTAGTTAGTTTATTTTAAATGAAAGAGATAGCGGGCCATATATTGCCTATTCTGCTAAACTTATTACTTCTTCCCTCTTAATCTCTCCTGAAATTCTGTAAAATGCAATATATCATTAACAAATACCGTATCAAAACAAAAATAATAGTTACATTTCATGATTTTTAATCAAGGGGTAATTATTTGTCATTGGAATAAAAATAAACTGTGAAAATTTATGGCTCGATATACCTCCTAAAATACCACTGCTAGGGATGGGGGATGATCTGAACACATTCGAAAGCGGCCAGAGGCTATTGTCCTAGAATTTCAAATAAATCACAAAATCGTTCACTACCTGTTACAAAATTTATTTCACCACTATAAATCAATCCGGGTTATCTTTATTAATGTGCATATATCTTAAATGTGTTTAAATATATTTAAACATAAAGTTAAGCATCAGATAGGATTTACGTAGTTGTTCGCACCCTGTTACGATGATGAAATTAGGTCTGATAACACAACCCGGTGACAATTATTCCCAAAGCGGAAATAATGAAACGCTATGTAAATAATCCAAATGGAAATGTTACCTTAACACGAGAAGTGTAATTGCTACTAATGATGACTATTCGGAGTTGTAAATGTCGTATTTAGGGGTTTATATCGCCGCGATAAAATTTATCAGGTACAAAGTGTTTTGCTTAAAAAAATGTTAAGTATAGTTAGTTATTTGAGAGATGATAAACAACAAAAAAAATTTTATTTTTATTTTGCTGTCATCTTTAGTTAGTTATCCTAATAATTTGAAGAATTCATAGCTTTTTTCGAAAATCGTTAACGCCATTTCCCTTGAAAATAGTTTGACGTATAAATATGTGATAATTTTTCGGAAGCTGTGACTGTCGAAAAATTTGGAATATCATTTTGAAAACACCTTTAACTCCTAACGCTGGCTTACGGTGGAGCCTAAAAGTTTTTATATTGCGTATCTATTTGGATGACAATTTAATCGTGTCCATATAAATATCCATAATAGCAGTTTTGAGAAATGATCACAATCGTATATGACCGCACTTATCTTATTATCCATGATTAATGATGGAAGCTTTTGACGGGTCATTTGAGCTTTTGAAGCCAATCAATAACATTCATATTAACTTCAATTTTACATGACTACTCACTTGTGGCACAGTGGTTCCACTAAAAGCAGAGAATCAAGAGGCCACTAAAATCAGGGAAATAATATCATATTATTTTTTTATTATTTTTTTCAAACTTCATATTTTCATTTAGTTGATTGATTCGGCATTCACTTCGCAACACTTTATAATGATTTTTGATTAAATAAAACAATGTTGTGTGTTACTATTTGTATATTGTATAATAGTAATATATTACATTGTTTTATTTAATCATAATTTATATTTTCACATGATTACTTTCTTAAATTTTTATCCACGTACACCTTTTCTTTTTTCTTTATTTTTTTTTATTTCTGATTGGATTGTCATACAAAGTTATTAACATTAAATATGCCTGCCTAATATTTTTCAATGTTTATTTTACCTGTTTTCGAAATGTTTTTTACTAACACAAAGGTAATAGAATTTTATCATAAAACCTACGATTTTCTCAATTGTTTATTAGTTTATTATAAGAGTCTCGCACTTACCTATTAACTTAACTATTTATGTCAATACAAGGCAAATTCTTAAATTCTCATGATTACTTCACTTTCCTTCATGTTTTCCTTCATTTTCACCCCTCTCTCTGCTAGACAGTAAACTGTTTTAATGATTAGAGCCATTATAAAATGATGGGTTTTGTTCAGCAAGCTAAATCGAAACTAATAAAGTGTTTTATATCTGGAACTGAAACGTAAGTCTGATCTTGCCTTCATGTAATAAATGATCAAGATGATTCACTGCACTTGGTGTACAATGCAGTACCCGGGGGAAAGTAGTATTAGTAGTAATACTTTCTAATATCTGCACATAATGGTGCATAGGACACTGAATTAGTAATACACCCAGTGCAATAAATATGTATTATTCGTTATATGAAGGCATGATCACGATCATGGAAAGTAGAAGATTGAAGTAGATAGATATATCTACCTTTATCGAGAGTAAGATCCCAACTAATCATCTAATATTTCAACGTGTCAGTATTCCCATCACATAAAGCAAGCTTTAAAATTAGAATAAACGTTAATTCACTTTTATTTAGCTCAGTTAGCACCGCGGCGGGCCCGTATCGGAAGTAAAGTTCTCTCCGGCCGGGACTAGCTCGCGCTAACTACCCCTTGGCATGCAATACGCAAATTAAGATACACCCCCTAGATAGCCGGCCAGGCGCACGAATTCCCCGTTCCTCGCAGACGAAGCTAAATATCTTGGGGCAGTTTTTACTAAAGGCGAGACAGATGCGATGAGATGCATCAGTTAAATAAATGTATTTTATACTTTAAGAGGATGCCTGTCACGTGACCGCGGACGTTTCCAAATCCAGATCAACGTCAGAGTACATTTGTTTTAATATAACATAGCACAACAATTAATTAATGTAAAAGAAAACTACGATCAATAATGGCCAAACCACCTGTTATGATTGAACTATGTGTAAGCAATTAAAAGTTGTTATCACGTTGTTACACACCCCCCTCCTACACTTTCCATCATTATTTAAATACAAGCACTCCATTTAAATATTGTTGCAAGACCCGGAAAACGCTAGAATATTCTATTTATTTCCACTATGCAGAAAGGAACCGTATCAAACGTTCTGGAATGATGCTGACTCGCCTGCAAGATTCCGGATTCACGTACAGCGAAACGTCCAGAAGTTTTCCCCATTTTATATAAACGCCCTCAACTGTCGCCAATCGAGAGTTATTCAAGACCAATCGTGCATAGCTATATTATACAGTACCTATCTACTACTATTACTAATACTCTCCCTTATCCGCATCCAATGGTGCATAGGGCACTGCATTGCTAAACCAAGTGCAGTGAATCTTGATCATTTGCTACATGAAGGCAAGATGATCGGTCTTAACGCTTCAGCGCTAGTCGAAGGTGTGATGTATTGGCATGGGTGCTTAAAGAAATACACGACTGTGACAATTATGACGGGTTTAATATAATACTGGTTTAACTGACTATGCTCCTCAGAGCTCTAACTAGGAATGCAGGCACACAGCAGACATACTCCATACACGCACACGTTCGTACATCTTCTGTCGCCCTCACACACAGTCTCTTTCACACACATATCTCACGGAAGGTATCACGCATGGACTACCTTACATTAAATCAATAAATAAATGAATAACATACATCATTAGGCTTTAATGAAAAAAGAATAGGTACTTCCTTAAAATATCAACAACAGCATAAATGCAATAAATAAAGCAATAGGTATAACAGACAACACTTTGAAAATTAAATAGTTAAACAGTAAAAACATTTTCCTATATTAAATTTATATTTTCAGATTATCATAGAAAATTCATATCTTAAAAGAGACTGAATTACCTATAGTATATATTACTTTGATACGGTAATTTTATTTAATAACAATGAGCTACATAGACATTCATTTCGAACTGATCAAACCGTCACGTCAGTTCGACATGAAGTAATAAGCAATTTTCTTGGCACAGTTGAAATTGTAAGTCGACGCAGCTCTTTACAACCAACATAAATATATTATATTTAACCTAAAATAAAATTATAGAAAAATTGTAAACTGGGGCAGGATTTAGGACACTTCTTAATGGGAATGCAAACACCTCTGTGGTCTCTTGCATATCCTTTTTGACAGTAGCATTTGCTGACGCACTCGAGTGAAAACTTTTACAAGATTGCCCCAATGTACTGCAGGTGACGTCACATGGAGATCCACAGTCGTAAATTTCATGCTGGCCACCACAAAATTCTGAAAAGTAAAAGGTTTTCACTTAACATATTATGATGATAAAATTATTATTGTGAGATCAACTGAGTTAACAAGTCTAATAACAATATTTCAATTGTTCTTAACCATTTGCTGCACCTTAATTGTATAGAAAACTGAAGATAAATTCAGGTTTCATAGATTCTATGATATTTTCAAACATTCAAATTATGCAGTTAAAAAAAAAATTTTTTTAGGAAAAGGGAACATTTGGGTTCTTATGATATTATACTTAAATGTCTTAAATATTTAGATTTTGGGGCTGCTTTCCATATTAATATTTCATGTGTGATACCTTGGACTGGTACTGAAGCGTAAGACTGATCATCCTACCTTCATGTAATAAAATGATCAAGATACGCTGCACTTGGTGTACCAGTGCAGTGCAGTAGCAGTAGTGAAGTTTAAAAAATTACATTTATCCGACGACGTACCTTCCAAAGTCAAGTCTAAATTTTTGCAATATTTTGGCATAATGCAGCGGCCATTTTCATCTCGTACTAGCCCTTCTTTACAGATGCAACCAGCTTGGCATTCTTGCGAACAATTCAACTCCGTGCCAAAGTTTTGACATGTGGCCTCACATGCTGCTCGACAATAGTGAAAGTCTTCCAAGGAGGTTCCACACGACAATGGATCTAAAATTAATAAATTAACATTTCACATTGTCTAGTTGATATTGAGACCAGACAATTTTTCAGAATTTTGAACCAAAAATATTACATAAACCGAAAACTATAACACATGCATAATTAAAGAGGCTATCGAAATACATAGATACCCAAAGTACATTAACAGAGATGATAGACCAGAACTAAGACCCACATGGTTTCCTGCATTACCAAAAACACCAAAAAATTACCTATTGATGACATAACACACTGTGCAAATAGAGTATTTATTTATTTTATTTTTTATTTTATTGTTTTTACGCCCATAGGGGCATTTACATATACATTTTTTAAATTATTACACAGTAGGTAGCTATTCATGAATAATATAATCAAACTTTGTAATAATTGACATAGGTTTACATTTCAAATTTCAATTTCTAAACTCAATATCTCAATTGGACGTTCAGCAAATTCGCAATTTCGGCACTGGACCGACGATATTATCTATCTAAATAATTGCATTATTGGCTCACTCTACATTTAATTGTTGCATTTTCATAAAACATGGGTATAAACATAATATTAATAGTACCTTTTTAGAGAGCATTTGAAAGCACTGAAGTACCAAACATTTCTCTATTCTAAGTACTCCTTCATCCATACTAGTTGTTGTGTACTCACCAGCAAGATTCTTCTTACAGAACTGGGGTGGAATGCAGTTCCCCACTTCGTTTCTTACTAAACCGTCCTGGCATATACAGCCCGCCTGGCATGCATCAGGGCAACGGAAATTAGAACCATAATTATCACATGTATATTCGCAGATTGCCAGGCACTCATTGTATACTTCCAGAGGTGTTTTACAGGTTGTATGTACTAGAAAAGAAAATTTTCAACTGTTAATTTAAACTAGGAAATAGTGATTGATTTATTGTATAAAATATTACTATGTACTTCTATTTTTGTGAAAAAATGTTTCTCGGGAAAATGTTGACATACCAATGTCCGGTACTGCTGTGTAGAGCCTAAACCATAGAAAAAGTCAAAACACTACTGGTTTAACTTGACCAAGATGGGCCCAAGATATTGGCATTACGGGGAACTTTGCCAACATTGGCCCTGAAGGAACAGTTAAGCCAATTATAATATTTGCTCTTACAATGCTTTAGGTTCTGTACAGCAGAAAAGTTATGCACGAATACGAATATGAATATTTCAATTCACCAAATACCATCGTGAAATTTGTAAAAACCAGTTTGGATATAACGGGTTGCACCCAAGAAGAAGAATTAGTAGAGGTGTCAGGGCCTAAATAAGTGCCTGTGTGTACTTAAACTTAAGCCTAGCCATTTTGAATTTTTTAAATTTCGCAAAAATGCCAGAAGATGGTTATTTGAAAACTATCTTTGATTGATACTTAGTGGATCGATAGAAGAATCGGTTATTTGTATTTGTATTTGTATTCGTTGCATCACTAAATAATGTCCAGAAATATTCTTGTCCCGCATTGGTTCAACAATGAAAAGGTTTTAGATTAAGTTTTACTTATTTTTTATTTTAATCTATTAACAAATAAAAATTGTAGTCTAACAAACAACTTTAATAAAGATCTTTATTAGTTTAACCACATCAATTAATTTTAGATAAATCCCATCGTTGTTTAAAAATAACCTGAGGTCAATTTGTCCAACTTTTCTGTTTAAAAATTTGTATTTTTAAGTACGTAAATGAAATAAATAATTAAATCCATATTTACATTCAGGGAAGCAATCCTCAGGTATCACACAATCCCTTTCATCGTTTCTAAAGAATCCTTGCTTGCAAAAACAACCTTTAACGCACCTCTTCTTCTTTACGGCAATGTGACGGCTCAATCAAATCATAACACGTAGGAGGACACGGTGGACCCCATACTCTGTAACGCTCGTGTTTACCGAAGCATTTCTTTATTTGACTGTTACCTTTAAAGCAACCTAGAAAAAGAAAACCAAAAGGCAATTAGTAAAATAGGAGAAAATCCACTCAACACCAAGAGTATTAAGACAATTAGTTAAATCAAACTTACACCCATTTTGAAAAACTACACTGAAAAATGAATAGCGTAAAAGCAAATGGTATGACTTTTCCAGCCATTTTATACCTGGCAAATACAACACTGAGTATACCTACTCTTTGGAAATGTGTCATTTACCATAATTCAATAGACAGCTGGTACAGCTGTGTCCACAATAAAATATGTATTTTCGTCATACAGAAAAACTTGTTCAAAGCAAAAATCATAAATGAACGTCACACTCCCATATCTATTACGTAGTTCGATAAGATTTCCTACATAAGAATCCCCTTATTTAAAAAGACTTACTCTCGACTACATACTTCTGTTCATTGTTCATACAACATTTTACCTTCTCTTCTTATTTTTATTTCCTTTATCAGCACCTAATGGATGCATAGAGCTCTGCACAGGATAACACCAATGTATCATCTTGATGTATCAAAATGTATTACATTAAGGTGTATTGATCCGTTGTCTTACGCTTCAGTGCCAGTCCAAGGTAACGCAATAATAGATGTGAATGTGAAAAAATATTTAAACAATTAATCAATAAATATGCTAAACACCGCACTATGAGATGAACAAAACAACATTAAAGTCTTTATTTTTTTATAGTTTTGGTGTATTTTAATGTGGTAAACCTACATTTTTTTAGAAATGGCAGGTATTGTTTCAGATATCTACTCTTTACATCTCTACTCATTGAATAATTTACAGCCAGTTTTTCCATTCTCCAACGCCAACACTTTTTTTTTTAGCTTATATTATATTTTCTTATACAACTGTAGTATAAGTACTGTTCTTGAAATCTAACCAACAGCATTAGCCCTGTAAACGCCTAGATATCCATATTCCCTTCCAAACTTCTCGTCTCTGTCGAGATGTCAAATTGTAATTGTTAGCCCGTAATGGGTGAAATACAGTATTTGGACACACACCAAATGTTGTTTATTTTTGTATTTATTACAACATTTTTGATCGATTTTTAAACAGAGCCATAAATTTAAAAGCATACTATGCAAAGTTTTTTGTGTTCATAAATATCAAGACTTTATTCAATAAGCAACACACATACGTATTTTCAAGAATTCACCTGTGTCCATAATATTCTTACATTAAATAATGCTGTGTGCGTATATTTTCAATTATGTATTTATTTTTACATAATCTGTTCATTTTTGGAAAAAAGGGAAAATGTTGTCATTGATATTTTATTTTGTTCTGAGAACACTCTAGAAGAGATGAAAATAAAAAGTAATGGATTTACCTAACCTTTTCACAAAATAAATTAAAATTTGTTTTAAAAAAATCATTGGTGGTGCATTGGTTTAACTTTGTTAGGAATACAGAGGTGAGACTATGGACCTGGGTCTATTGGTATCAACTATCACCAGGTGAAGGCAATTTGACTGGCGGCTGGGCCATATACAATGAATGTCTTTCTAGAGCTTTAACAAAATGTTTGCCTATTTTAGAAAGCATCACATTCCAGATGTCCGGAACATCCACTGCGAACATGACTTGGGAAAACACACGGGTTCAAGTGACTGATCGTTATAGCTTAGAGGCAGTTTGTGGATTACATATACTCCACATAATATAGGGCGCGGATATAGAATGATGATATGTATGTAATGTAATCGACAGCCCAATAAAGGTTTTTAAGTCATCGTTTAATAGCTTAATAATATACTTCATAACTCCACTATTTGAATTAAAGAATCTTTAACACTAAAACCTATAATAAACTGTGTAATATTCATAATATATCATGCATGGTAGCCCAAGGCACTAACCACTACACCAAGATATTTCAAACCACCAAGCCTCGTACAAAAATATTCTTTTCCATAAATATGTACCTTTGCAGTATTACTTGCCTGTTTTATAAAACGTCAGTTTTCCTTTTAATAATCACTATTATTCTTCTCCTTTTTTGATGATTACTATTATTTACAATCCATAGACATTTTACATCTGAAATCTGAACTATGGAATTGGAACCTGACTTTAAAAGACTATACACATAATGTAAGTAAGTGCTAGCACCAGTTTGTTGTTTCCTTTTTTATTGTTGATTTATGGAGTTGATGCAAAAAGATTCTTATGTAACTTGGAAAGTGTGCTGATATTATTAAAATTAATACTATAATCACGGTTTACTTTAGAAAACAAAACTAAGAAAAGTGGTGCTGTATATAATTTTATAATTACAATAATAAGTTATGTACAGTTACAGAGTAGAAAAAACAATAAAAATATACCAGGAATAGATACGGCATCTTTTCACTCAGTTAATTCCAGCAACACATTCTTTCATTATATCAATATAATATTTTCATTTCATCACTTCTTGATATCAGGCATTCATTAATAGAACTTATTTTTCAAGCACTTGTTAACTGATACGCAGACACCTTTACTAATTCTTGCATATCCAGTTTTACAATAGCAGCGTTCAACTGCAGAAAGCCTAGGAAACATTTTTTTTGTTTATTGAAATACATTTTAAGTCATCTAGTACTCTTGAATCATATATTTCATTCACTCCACTGCAACCAACTAAAAATTAAACAAAAGCAATGAAGATGAGGCGAAGGTGGGTATGTCATCGTCAGGAGACTTTAGTTCTTCATGAGCTAATATTGGCCGATGATGCACTGAATTCGCCCAACCATATTTTACATGTGGATAAGGAGTATATATTGCAGTTGTGATGCATAGTTGATGGAAATAGATAAATTATTGAGGTTATTAACCAGGTTTCCTTCAGATATGTGTCACAACTGCGATATATCAACATGTAGACATGTTATTCCTAGCAGTGCTTTTTATTATTCACAAAGAATTTAGTTGAATTAAATGCAATTTTTACCAAAAATAATAATATCGATAATTTTACCTTGGACAATTGCTTAGTGGAACGCACTGTCCATAAAAGCCCGAAGTTACCATCTAGAACATACACAATTTCCTTTTGGGGGCGCTGACCATTGTTATTGGACCGTCACATTGTCTCACACAAGCCACTCCTGGTTTAGGTCTTGTATCAAAAAATGATGCTAACTTACATAAAAAAATATTTTTAAAAAAATAAAAATTTAAAAAATCTTTTTTAAAAAAATTTTATGACCCAAAAAATTTTAAATTTTTTTTTTGGTTTTTTAAAGATATAGGATTTCAAAAATTTTTTATAAAAGAGCCCGAACCAAAATTAGCATTCCAAACAAAAAAAAAAATTTTTTTAACTTTAAAAAAAAAAAAATTTTTTTTAAAAAAAATTTTCCCCAAAAAAAATTTTTTTAAAAAGGGGGGGGAAAAAACAAAAATAAAGTTTTTTTAAAAATTTCCCAAAATTTTGATTAAACAGGGCCAAATTAAAAAAGCTAATTTTATTTCTTTTTTAATTTTTTTCCAAAAAAAAAAAAAATTTTTTACTAAGAATAAACATGCTGAAAATTTAATTAAAATAATTTTTTTTTCGGGAATAGAAAATTTTATGGTTTTCCCTTTTTTTTATGAAAAACTTTTTAAAAAAAAAAATTAAACAAATTTTTTTTTGCATTATTAACCCACAATTAAAGGATACTTTTTTTGGGGTTTTAAAATTGTTTTTTTAAATTTAAAATTTAAAAAAAAAATTTTAAAAATTTACTTTTCTATTTTTAAAAAAAAGGGGAAAACACAAAAAAAAATTCTGGACCCCAATCAAAAATATAAAATAAAATTTATTTAAAAACCCCTTGGGGGGTTTAAACCCCAATTTAAAATTCCCAAAATCCAAAAAAAAAATTTTTAAAAATTAGCCCGGGGGGGAAGAAACCGGAAAACCCTTTATTCCCTTCAACTCCAATTTCTCCGGGGGAAAAACCCCAAAGGGGGGGGCCCCCGGGAAAAAACATTTCATTTTCCCGTAAATTTTTTTTGGAGAATTACATACCTAGTAACATTTTAAAAAAAGATTTCCCCCCAAATTTAATAAATGCTTGGGGACAATTTAAAAGAATTAAACTAAACAAATGTTCTTTTTTAAAATTTTTTTTTATAAAAATCTTAAATTTTTTAAATTTTTTTTTAAATGTTATTTATCCACGAATTGGGGTTTTTTTTTAAAAAATTTTTTTTAAAAAAAAATGAAAATTCCAAACCATGGGAATGGGAACTGATTTATACAAAATTTTTAAATTTTCACCCTTTGGCCTTTTTCAAAAAGGGGGGGAAAAAGCCCTGAAAAAAATTTTTTTATAAAAATAATTAATTTTTTTTTTGACAAAAATTTTTTTCCTTTTTCCCGTTATAAATTTTATTTGAACTGTTTTAAAAAAAAGGAACCAAAAATATCCCCCTTTTGTAAAAATTTTTTTTTTTTTTATTTTTTTTTTTATTAAAATAAAAAAATAACTTTAAAATTTTTTTTTACCAAAAAATTTTTTTTTTTTAATTTTTAAAAAAAAAAATTACCAATAAAAAGGGTTTCCCTTTTTTCCCAAATTTTTTATTAAAAGGTATTAAATTTAAAAATAAGATTTTTTAAAAAAGAACCCTTTTCATTAAAAAAAATTTTTTTTAAATTATTTTAAAAAAAAAATTTCTGTGATTTTTTACGGGTTAAAACAAAAATATAAAAATTATTGATTTATTATAAATAAAACTTGAAACGTTACGGAACGAAAACTAAATTTTCAAATAATTTTCTGTTTTATGTTAAAAATTTGCAGGTAAAAATAAAATAAAAAAAAACAAATAAAAATGAATACAAAAAAAAAATATAAAAATTCACACCAAAGTGCAAAATTTAAATTTTTTATCTTAAAATACATCTAATGAGATTTACTTATCTGTAGGTACCACCATTCAACCATTAAAATTCTAGTTTCAAAAACATTTTCACTGCATGAACACCCTAAATGTTTTTAGAAATTAGATTTTGATTCATTGGTATTTTTAACCAACACTGTTCAAATCAGTAATCAATGGATTTCCAGTTACTTCGTAGAATAATTATTATTATTCATATTAAAACTACATAAATGAAGAATTTTATACCTACCTTTACAAAACCTGATGTTTATGTGTTATTGAGTTTTTTGTCGAATGCTAAGATAAACCCAATTCGTAAAAATGTTTGATTAAACTGTTTAAACAATAAGGGTTATAAATAGCCCCTTTGGGAGTAATATTAAGAGTAGGTAATTAAAATGAGAAAAACTGGTTTACTAGGCCCCAGGCTATACTTGGGTAAACGCAAAAAGTTTCGAATATCAATGTCTTATTTGAAACTATGACACTTTTTATAGAGGGAAAAATATGTTTTCTTTTTTTAATAAATTAAAATATATATACTAATGCATCATCATCATCATCTCTGACACTAGGGTAAAATAACACCTAGACGTTGTGTGGCTGATTAATGTTTTTAATTTATCATACATATAGTGAAAATTTTTTATAATTTCATGTCCCGACTGCCCAGATAATATATATCTGTGGTAAGTTGGAACTAGTAAGTTTTGGGGGTCGCTGGTTTGATTCCTGATTGGGGTCAATATGGTTAAAATTTATTTGGTGTGGTTTCTTACATGTTGACAATTCGCCGCAGTTTGCGTCAGAGCTGCGGGAAAGTGGACTTGACTTGGAGGATGCACGGGAGCTGGCGGCCGATCGCTTGGCCTGGGAGGCACTTTGTGGGAAACCAATCGATGGCCGGAATCACTTTTTAAAGTTATTAGTCATTTCCTACGAGGCACCAAACACTTCTAACCAAAAGTGATTGATTTATTGAATAAAAACATTTTAAAAATATAAACGTTAATTATTTACTAAATTTTATTCTAAAAATTCAGCTCCCCCACTCTCAACTACTTGAAGTAGTGTAATTGAAAAAAAAGAAGGAGGCCCTTTTTTCTTAAAAAATTTTCCTTGGGTTTTGGAAAGGAAATTTTTTTAAAAAAAAATTTTTTAATAAATAAAAATTTTATATTTTTAAATTTTTTTTGGGGAAAAAAAAAATTTTTTTGGGAAAAAAAAAAAAATTTTTTTTTTTTCCCCCAAAATTTTTAAAAATTGGGAAAAAAATTTTGGGGTTTTTTTTTTAAAAAAAAGGGGGGGGGGGGGGTTTTTTTTTTTTTTTTTAAAAAAAAAAAAAACCTTTTTTTAAAAAAAAAATTTTTTTTTTTAAAAAACCCCCCAAAATTTAAATTTTGGGGGGGAAAAAAACCCCCAAAGGGGGCCCCCTTGGGGAAAAAAATTTTTTTAAAAAAATTTTTTCAAAATTTTCCCCCCTTTTGGGGGGAAAAAAAAAAGGGGAAAAAAAAGGGGGGGGGTTTTTTTTTTTAAAAAAAAATTTTTTTTGGGGTTTTTAAGGGGTTTTTAAAAAAGCTTGGGCCCCAAAGGCCCAAAAGGGAGGGCCCCCCTTTTCCCCCCGGGGGGGAAAAAAATTTTGGGCCAAAAAAAAAAACCTTTTTAAAAAAAAATTTTTTTTTTAAAACCCCAAAATTTGTTTAAAAAATTAAAAAAATTTTTTTTAAAAAAAAAAAATTTTTTTTTTTTTTTTAAAATTTTTTTTTTCAATTTTCCCCCCCTTTAAAAAAGTTTAATTTAAAAAAAAAAATTTTTTTTTTTTTTTTTTTTTAAATTTTGGTTTAAAAAAAAAAAAAAAGGGAAAAAAAAAATTTTAAATTTTAAAAAATTTTTTTTTTTTTTTCCCCCCCCCTTTTTTTTTCCCCCCCCTTTTTTTTTTTTTTTTTTTTTTTATTTTTAAAAAAAAGTAAAAATTTTAAAAAGGCAAAAATTAATTTTAAAAATTTTTTTTCCTTTTTTTGGGAAAAAAAAAATTTTTTTTAAAACCCCCCTTTTTAAAACTTTAAAAAATTTTTTTTTTTTTTTTAAAACCTTTTTTGCCCCAAATTTTTTTTTTTTTTTTTAAAAAATTTTAAAAAAAAAAAATTTTTTTTTTTTAAAAAACAAAATTAAAAAAAAAAAATAAAGTTTTTGGGTTTTTTCCCCTTTTTCCCCCAAAAAATTTTTTTTTAAAATTTTTTTTTTTTTTAAAAAAAAATTTTTTAAAAAAAAAAATGAAATGCCATTGTTCACGTTTATGAGACAGTAATATAATATTTTTTTCTGACACCACAATTTTTATCCTTTTCCTGAGTTCAGTTGATGTTTTACTTTGCATTGACTGTAATTTAAAAGTAAAACGGGTACTACCATGACACAATATTCCATTCATGTAAAAAGTTGTTTTTTGCCTTATTTTGAATTTGTGTCATTAAATTAAAATGGGGATAACATGTTAATGAATCAGTTTTCCTTACTCAATACTTTGAAATGGATTTGTGTATATTTAAAAAATTAAATTGACCAATAAGTTAGCGTCTTACACTCATGTTTCACTAACTTTTTTTTATTAAAAGGAATATTAAATTCCACATATTATTATCTGTATTCTTATTTAAGCGCATAGCAACCGCATTAAACATTTAAAAAAATCTTTGTTGTTGGTGAAATTATTTATAGTCTTCCTAAATATTCAATGACTGATATATTTATGCGGTTTACTACAACATATATAAAAATTATGATTTATTATAATTATTGAAACTTGAAACGTTACGGAACGAAAACTGATTTTTCAAATAATTTTCTGTTTTATGTTCAAAATGCAGGTAAAAATAAAATAAAAAAAAACAAATAAAAATGAAACAAAAAAAAAAAAAAATTCACACCAGAGTGCATAATGTAACTTTTTATCTTAAAATACATCTAATGAGAGTACTTATCTGTAGGTACCACCATTCAACCATTAAAATTCTAGTTTCAAAAACATTTTTCACTGCATGAACACCCTAAATGTTTTTAGAAATTAGATTTTTGATTCATTGGTATTTTTTAACCAACAGCTGTTCAAATCAGTAATCAATGGATTTCCAGTGACTTCGTAGAATAATTATTATTGATGTCATATTGAACTACATAAATGACAGAATTTTATACCTACCTTTACAAAGCCTGATGTTTATGTGTTTATTGAGTTTATTTGTCGAATGCTAAGATACCTAAATTCGTAAAAATGTTTGATTAAACTGTTTTAAACAATAAGGGTTATAAATTAGCCTTGGCAGTAATATTAATGAGTAGGTAATTAAAATGAGAAAAACTGGTTTACTATGGCCCCAGGCTATACTTGGGGTATCGCAAATGTTTCGAATATCAATGTCTTATTTGAAACTATGACACTTTTTATAGAGGAATAATATGTTTTCTTTTTTTAATAAATTAAAATATATATACTAATGCATCATCATCATCATCTCTGACACTAGGATAAAATAACACCTAGACTGTTGTGTGGCTGATTAATGTGATTTTTTTTCATTTAGTTTTTTTTTATTAAATTTCATGTCCCGACTTGCTAGATATATATATATCTGTGGTAAGTTGGAACTAGTAAGTTGGAGGTCGCTGGTTTGATTCCTGATGGGGTCAATATGGTATATTTATTTGGATGTGGTTTCTTACATGTTGACAATTCGCCGGCAGTTTGCGTCAGAGCTGCGGGACGTGGACTTGACTTGGGAGGATGCACGGGAGCTGGCGGCCGATCGCTTGGCCTGGAGGCACTTTGTGGAATCCATATCGATGGCCGGAATCACTTTTTTAAATGTTATTAGTCATTTCCCTACGAGGGCCACCAAAACACTTCTATTAACTAAATTAATTTCTACAAAAATGTGATTGTATTTTTATTGAATAAAAACATTTAATAATTATAAACTGTTGAATTATTATACTTAAATTTTATTTCTAAAAATTCAGCTCCCCCACTCTTCAAGTCTACTTGAAGTAGTGAAGTGAATGAAGAGAGCCGTACGCTCGTAAAACTATTATACATATAATTATGTCATGGTTATTGTGTTAGGAACATGTCATATTGACATTTTAGGATAAAGTAAATAAAAATAATAATATGTGTATCAAAATTGTATTTTTTTTTTGCCCGCCCTGTAAAGTTACCATTTTGGAGTTACACAATTTGCATATTGAGGTGTTGATATTTATATAGCAAACATCGCTTTTGTTTTTATAATGCCAATAAAGTACAATAATGTAAAAGCAGTCATCGACTTTACTAGTTTAAATTTAATAATAATCTGTGTCACCGACCGAGAAAACAGTAATCTGTAATCTCGGCCGGTACAATACCGCCTAAATGTCGGTAACCGCAAACTGTAACCTCTGTATTTTTTCTTTGCATAAACTGTTTTATCTGCTGGTAACCGCTAGTTTTATATTTTGTCGTTACGTCCGTCGGAGCATCGCTACATAGGGAAAGAACAACCTGTTTTATATCTTTTGAATGATAAGTCTATAATATAAAACTAGCAAATAATAACAGTCGGCTTCGCCGAAGCTAGTCCTGCGGGGCTTTTCGGCGCTTCCGCGCCTCAATTTTTGGTTGTTCCACCTTTAGTTGATTGGCTAAAAGTCCCAACCAATGATTCATTAATACATTAATTAGTACAATTATGGCATGATTGTAAGTAGGTAATTAATACATTTACAATGTTTGCATGAAACTTAGAAATGTCTTGAGTAGACTCTACAAAGTAAAATACCTAATTTCGTTGAAAAAATTGAAATTAATTTACCTCTCATTGTTTGAATGTACAATTAGATACGGAATAACATCCTGGGGTCACTCATGTAAAACTTATTTTAAATCAGTGCAAAATATTCAAAATTCTGTAATTAAATTAATGACTAACCTTAAATTATTGACGATTATTAAAGGAGCGAAAATATCCATTATATTTCAAAACTCCGGTCAAATCAATATTTTTGTACAAAATTATAATGAGTAATCTTACGGACTGAAAATACCTATTGGTCTAAAATAAAACACAAATTCAGAAGCGGGGCTGATAACAATTATTGATTTGTGCGTATTTTTAATATGTTAAATATTGTGTCTATAATTAAAAAAAGAATTTTTAAAGGAATGTTAGGAATGTATGTCATGTATGTGTGTATGAATGTATGCACGTGCATAGATGTATGTATGTGTATATGTTGCACGTGCAGTATGTATAGTGTATATATTTTTTTATACATATTTTTTTTTTAATTTTTTTAATTTTGTTAAATTTTTTTGTTTTTATTTTTTTCTTTAGTTTAGTTTTTATAAAGACTACTTTAAATTATTTCTTACAATAAAAAAAAATTATTGGCCAAATGACGTCATACCCGTCCACCGTGAAAGGCGTGAAATTCATTCCGTAGTAAGCGCCTATATTGCTGTGACGTCACACCGCATGCGCGCCAAATGGAGGATTTTGCGAGTGATTTAAAAAAGAGCCATTTCAAACCGCGCTAGAAAATTCATATGACATCGTAAAAAATTAAAAAAAATTCCCTTGATATTGTAATATTTTAATCAATTTTTTGAAGTAAAAAAATAAAAAATCGGAAAGAACCCCATTATGGCATGATTGTAAATAGGTACCTACTCTTAAGAACCTATGGAGATTATTTTTTCCGCAGACAGCACTGATATTATTTTTTTCGGCAGATATTACTGATGTTCACTACCACAGATTATATAATTTTTACGCTAATAATATTAAGAGACAATGATTTATCTACATTATGTTTCATTAATTTATATTATTGTCTATGGATTTCAATCTCGCACTTTATACGGGACAGAAAACTGTACAGTTTCTTGATCAGAAAACTATAGTCTGTCTAAAGACACGCATATTAAGCGCGATCATAAGTTATTATCGTATGTTTAGCACACACAGGAAAATATTGATAGTACATGTATACGTATAGCTATCAATGTTGAATGAATTACTTTGTGAAATATGTATTTTCGAATGAATGCTGTTGAAATGCGATCTCTCAGGTGAATGTGTCGTAATACTTTGTATGATAATAGGTGTACAAATTTAATAATGTCGACAATTACCGACAAAATTAAGAAAGGGCTTTTACGATGGTTTGGTCATGTGGAGCAAATGAGTGATGAAAGAACGGCTAAAAGAAGTTATAATGTAAATGTGCCTGGATATAGAAGCCAAGGAAGGCCGAGAAAGACATGGCATGATCACGAGTACGATCACGAGTGAGATCATGAGTACGACAAGTCTTAGTAATTGATCATGCCCGAGAAGATATATATTATGAATGTATGTAGAGGAAGCAAAGGAAGTGTGTATCAGGACAGAGCGGTATAGCGTTTTATCCTAACTACCTACCCTTACGGAGAAATGGCGTGATGGTTAGTTAGTTATTAATTTGTTACGTCGCGCGTAATGTCGACCATTCAATTTTTTTTGACAGTTTGCAAACTGAAGAAACTGTACAGTTTTCTGTCCCGTATAAAGTGCGCTTTAGTAAAATATTTTAGTCGATTATTTTTTTGACGTTTCTGTTTTGTTTGACGCAGCCGGTCTTTCGTAATTAAAATGTTTGGAATCCGAGGCTCCTTTGTATCCATTATGTACGTTTTATCAACAAATGAGTACTACACATATTTTCCGGACCAATGATTATAATTTTACATGAATCCTAAAAATCCAGACCTTTTGAACATGACATAACCTAAGTGAACCTATTATTATTTTTGGCGATATTGACCTATAATTATTTTGGAACTTCAACCCTCATGTTTTATTTTATATTAGCATCTTGCTATGAATGCAAATGAAAGTTTTCAGTTGTTACAATTCATTACGTAACAAGGGTTTTAATAATATGTTTAAACTGCCTACGCATAAAAATTCAAAATAAATACGTAAAAATTTCCCTTCATCTTTACTCACATTGTAGAACGGATAACTTTGCTCTTGATTTCTGCAGTCCAATTATGTTTCTAAAGCTTATATGTTTTTTTTTATTTGTAGAAGAAAATCTTTGCACAATGTTTCCACAAAACAGAAGCACACTCTCCCTGACTTGCCGTATGAATATAAAGCCCTGGAACCTGTTATATCTTGTGACATAATGTCTACCCATCATTCCAAACATCACGCTACATATGTAACCAATCTGAATGCTGTTGAAGAAAAGATATCTGGTGCTCTATCGAAAGGTTTGTCTCCCGATCAAATCACATTTTCATATGTCGCATGATCCATAAACAAAGCGCTAACAAACCATCTACAGTCAAATGTCTTCTTAATGTCGAGGTCCCATAATTCAGTTATAAACTGATTATCCGGGATATTGGCATTCTTATGTTCTGTAAAATAGGCAATATTAGAAACGATTTTAGCAAACCAAATCACCAAATAAAGGTGACTTGGTTGGCTTTAACTATCCAAATTTATTGTTCCCTGTAAACACCATTCAGATATACTTATATATCATCGCCGTGGTGGTGAAAAGAGCTAAGCTCAATATATGTATTGTATGAGGGTTAGCTCTCTTCACTGCCACGGCGACGATATATATATAAATATACATATATATTTTATTTTGTCCATAAACCAGAGACAAAATAATTTTGACAACAGAGACCTTTAGAGCCAGTTCGGCCATTTTGCAGTTTTGCATACCTTTCGTACTGTTACACTTTTTTAGTTTCTCTGTTGCCTAATTAATGCCTAATGCAGATGCATAAATATATTATATTGATATCTATTTAAACTGTTTCAGGAGACATTTCCACCGCGATTTCTCTTCAGGGTGCTCTTCGTTTCAATGGAGGAGGGCACATCAATCACTCTATATTTTGGATGAACTTGTCTCCATCTGGTGGATGTCCTTCAAATGAACTTCAAGCTGCCATTGATAGGTAGGTACCTAGTAACTAAATATTTTTGCTTACAAAATTTAATCCTTTTTTCAAGTCGTATGATATTCATTATCTATTCTCTTTCATCTCTGAGTACACATACCAGTGCTTTCAATTTATAACACCTTTGATTTTTTCTCATTAATTAATCACACGAAAACTATGAAATTTGTATAATTTCTCAGCGTAATCTCCTTGCAGTCATACACATTTTTCACAGTGTCGAAACCATGATTCATGGCCCCTGAGGACTAGGAGTCTGTTTTGACTGCTGGAAAATCGCTGGTGCAATAGCGGAACGACTAGTTAATGTGAATCTAACCATTTTTTCAACCTGGCAAAATATCAAAACACGGACACCATTTTTTTTTGCGATTCTTCCATTTTCTGTAATTTTCTTCAAGTCTAAAAAACATTCCTCACTTTTACCACTGCTGCTAGAGTTCTATATATCTGTACTTAATAACTGTTAATAACTATCTCGGTTATGCATTGACAAAGAGTGCCCACGTATTATAAAACAAACCACATGTTTCTATCTGATTCTAGTCCTGAGAAAAAAATTGGAGTTGTTATAACTTGAACACACCTCATATTTGGACTTAGGGACCTATTTTTTCTTTATTATATAAATATATTTTGTAAATATATATATTTTTACTGATAATACTTTTTCATATAAATGTACCTAAACTATTATTTTCAGAGATTTCGGATCAATGGATAAAATGAAAGACATTTTGGCAACCCGTTCCATTGCAGTTCAGGGATCTGGTTGGGGATGGCTAGGCTTCAACAAAGAATCTAAAAAGCTTCAAATTGCCGTCTGTGGCAACCAAGATCCTCTGGAAGCAACTACAGGTTAATCATGATTAATATCAATGGCATACATTTTTAGTTTTGTAACCTTATTATCTGAATCACCAAGTGGGTATCAGCTTATCAATACTTAACAATCTGTATTTTCAGTATTTAGACTTTACTAATATTTTAATTTGTACATTTTACTTTATATTTTAAGTTCTACTGTTATAATATAAGTAACTTTGGTAAAGTAACGAAATACTTGTAGTCTTTATATAATGTCTTATCTATTTTCAGGACTAGTACCATTATTTGGCATCGACGTATGGGAGCATGCTTACTACCTTCAATATAAGAATGTTCGTGCTGACTATGTCAAACGTATATTTGATGTAGCTAATTGGAAGGATGTCTCCGAGAGATTCGCAAAAGCTCAATGATTAAGCAAATGAAATTAGATCTAGACCCACTGATCTTAGTAAAGGACAAATATGATACTTATTGGCATTATGATCTTTAGTTTAGATACAAAACATTAATAATATAATATTGCTGTTATAATTATAACACATTGATGTTATAATATTTACACTGTCATATTTCCAACTTCAGTTTTACATGCATTTAAACATTTTTGCTATTTATTGTTTTCTGGTTATGATAGTTATTAATAAAAGAAAAAACATTAAACGATTTTTAATTTTTTTATGCACACCAATGTGTCCACTCCTTAAAAAAATAGCTATGTAACACACATAAGTAGTCATACCATTATAAAAATCAAAAATAGCGCTTTATAAATCATCCAGAAATAAAATAATAAACCTGATGAACAATGCTTGTTAAATAGGCAAGTGTTGTCAAGGCTCTCTGGAGGCATTCATAGTATAATATGGTCCAGCCAAAGGAAAAAGTAAAAAGGAAAACTTGCAAATTAATATTATTCACCTAGGTACTCATTTTTTTCTTCAGAATTGAACTTGGATTCATAGCCTCATTGATTGGTGCCAAATCGGTGCAAAATGATTGGTGGTTGTTTTCATTTTTTCGTTTTATTCAGTTGCATTCCTGAAAATTGTGACTAACTTCAGATGTACACAGATGAAATGTCAGATTTTGTGTCAGATTTCAGGATCTGTCAAAGTCGCTCGCGGTCTTTAGGTGCTCTCAGAGTGCCTGTGGAAAACTCTTGGAAATTCTCTTTTTATTCGGTGAGTTGCAACTTGTCTTATATTTAAACATTCTTCAACATGATTTTGTGTTTTACAATTGGCTATTTTATTTATAAATCACCATGTTGTTGTGTAATAATATCGAACCAATGTTCCTAGCGCTGCCAATCAATACATTTGACTTTGTGGGAAAACGACTAATTTTCCGTGGGTTTTCTAATAGAATGCTCACCACTTGAACAAGACAATGATATAAATAGTTTTAAGTGTCGGAAAACATTTTATTTTAAGCATATTTGATTTCCATAACTTGAATTATCTTCATTATGACTTATCTTAAATAATTGTTACAATTTAGCACAAGAGTACTATTCTTTATTCATATTTAATTTATGTATTTCGCTGTATTTAAAGTGTATTTTTGTAAAAGACGAGTGCCGTAAATAAATAAATAAAATAAAATTTACCTAATTATTAAGTATGAATAACTCGACTCTAGAGAATTACTACTTTCTAACATAGACTAGTAGAAGATAATTTTATTCTGACTAGTATTAAGAGGTTAAAGAAACAGAAATAGTCAGTAGGTTAATTGTAGGTTTTTTAAGGTTTTACAAAAAAGTTTGAAATATTTTTCAAAGATGCTTTGAAGTTATTTTGAAAAAGATGATTTTGGAAGATTCTGAAGACTGTGTTTTGAAAAGTTATTCTAAATATTCTGAAGAACGTTTATAGTGACAGAATCAAAATACTTTCTACAATCTCTCAAGTTTTATTGAAATATTAATAATAAATGTAGTAATATTAAGTTTGAAATAAAATAAAAATAATAAATGTTAAGTTTGTCAAAAACAATCGATTTTGAGGACTGTAAATGACAGAAACATTTCATAAATTCGATTTGATTCGATGATGAATGTGACTCCAATAAATTCAGACATCATAATTAATAAATTCGAAAAATCTTGACCCAGGAGAAAAAACATTGAAAGATTTACTTAGGAATGTAAACATTAAAAGGACATTATTACTGCATGCTAAACAAATCATTTCCCAAAAGACTTGGAGATAAAAGTCGAGCGCCACGCTGTAGAAGCAGATTAATAAAAAATATTTTTTTAAAAAAATACAATATCATGCTTCATGTGCGATAAATACTCATATTTTGAGCACATAATATTATCTGAAAAAAAAAGAAAAATGTATTTGAAACTGAGTGAAACAAAAGAAACGCGTAAAAAAAGTTTTGTATTTTTTACACACTTATTTAATTTAGCGCTTTATTACAGTTAATAATTGATATAAATTAATTACAATATGTTTTGATTTCTTCAAAAAAATAATCACATTTTGTAAGTCAGTAAAAAAAATTTTTTTACTTTTCTATTTTTTTACATATTTGAAATAATTGAAACCCCTTACGATACTACATATTGACTACTAAAAAAGGAAATAATTTACTATAGAGATACTAAAAAAAGACAACCGGTTATTGTTTCAAAACTGGTATGTAGTGATGATGTGGTTTCTCAAATCCCGCCTTACCACTGCCGTGATTTATTTTCACTATAATTCTTTAATGTTAAAATTTAAAATAATTCCTTGCAATTTTATATTTATAATGACCTCTGAACGGGATTATTATTTGACCTTTTGAGCTCTTTTCGAACTGAAAACGATTCTCTTCATCCTTGCGCAAAAGACATTCTGAAGCTCGGTGTGCTGGAAGAAAACTTGTGAAATGTACTTATAATCAAATTTGCGTTTTCTCATTCCCTTAGGAGACTTTTGATGAAGTAAAAGTAGACTAACGGGGGCCCTTTCACTCTTTTCTGAAAATACTTATAATTACGAAGTCTTGGAAAAGATTTTAGCTCTGATTTGATCGTGTTGCCTGTGTGAGTAACTCAAATTATATTTCTCGCAGTTTCCTTTTCTTTCCGGCTAACCTATTTCTTGAATGACAAGACAAAAAATATTTTTATACATCGTAATAAATACATCGTAAAACATACGCCACTTCTATCCCTCATCCACACCTAGTAGTGCATAAGGTACCGCACACATAATTTCTTTCGTAAATTATGCATCATAACCAAGATATCTCAGTCCGTTTACAAATGGAAATAGGTACATTGATGAAAGTTACTTTCATTAATTAAAAAAAAACAATTAATTAACACATCATCATATTGACTGCTGAATGTCAAACAAAGTTATCTACATCATCATCATTCCAAATCCGCTACTTATGTGGAGCATATGTATTCCACAAACTGCCTCCAAGCTAAGCGATCGGCCGCCAGTTCCCGTGCATCCTCGGTCGGGTCCACGTCCTGTGTTTCTGAAGCAAACTGCCGCTGCCGACTGATTGTAAATAATTAAATTGTATCACAAATTATTAATTTAAAGTTTACAAAGACGTCCCCAAGGGTAGGAAAACATATTTTTTATTATGGTAGTTGCTTTTATGTACAAGTCCTCTATTTATTTCAAAGGGCTTTATGGCTTCTAATTCACTAAAGTGTGAGGATCGGGCGGGATACATCTGTCGTGGACAAAATGCGCTTCTCCGCATCCATTTTAAATTACGTGAAAAATCACAGAAATAAACAAAAGTGTGTATCTAATGTGAATAAAACATTTCATTCAATCGCGAAATTTTCAATTCCTGTCCATCTTCCCAGTATAATTCTATGGTTTGTTTCCGATGCTTATGGCACTGCATTAATGTTTAAAACATAAACAGAGTATAACGATAATATGTAAAACACCGAAAAACACAGATTTTTTTTGGATTTTAGCATTTACACATCTAACCAATGCGGTCGGTAATAAATATTATATTAATCAATTTTACTGTATTCTATAATTTTATTTATCAAAGTTTACAAGGTATATTATTGTTTTGTCACGTTTACAAAAAAGAAACTATTTTTGGTGCTATTTTGGTGAAAACACAGAATATTGCCTTCAGCAACGTAATATAGATATGCCTAACCAAGCCCACAGGAAATTGAACATTCCAATCCTACCGTAACATAACCTTTTTGTGTTTTTTTTTGTAACCGTATTTAGTCAAACCAAACAGTAGGAAAAATCAAGAATATTGGGTACAAAATAAACAATCGATACCATAGCATTTCTTTCCCTTTAAAAATAATAATTTAATTTAAACTTAGTGTTAAAAAAAAAAAAAACTTTTTTTAAATAATTAATATAAGAAAAAGAAAATTTTGATACTTAGATATTTACAAGTTACTACAAGATAGTATTTTTACAAACCCTTTATACATATTTCGGTTTCGCATTTCTGACAGAACACCAACCATTTTTCCCCTTCACCAAAAACAATTTATGCGTTTTTAATATTTCCTTTCTAAATACTCTTTAAAAAAAAACAAGTTGTCTCTTTCAGGGGGAAAACAGAGTTCGGCCGCATGTTATGTTATCTGGTTTTATAACATATTAACCATGATTACCTACATAATATTATTACGAAAGCAATCTACCTAAGGGAAAACGTTAATCAAAGATTTTTTAATTTTATTTGCTGGAATCAAAGATAATGCTGTGATTCAAATGCACTTCTCTTGCATCCCTATGCAAGAAAAATAATAATGCACTAGATAAGCTGCCGTCTGCTGTTTTTCAAAATATAACTTATGAAAATGATGTTTAAAACAATTTTGGCATAGATATGTACAAAATTATTATGATAAACATTATGCGTTAAATGTTGACCAAGAGAAATTAACGTAGATTGAACTTATATAATATCTTGAGATTACTAATGAAAGGTTGTTTCTTAAACATTTTCTTATTAAATGTCATACATCTGATTTATTATTTTTACAATATGGACAGCATTGAAAAAACATTTCTGTGTACGTCTACACGCTTTTACATGATTTTATGAATAAAATCTCCACGTTTTTACTAATCTAGTATGTAAATGTAATTCCCCTAATTTAATTCGCTTGTGACGTGCGCGTTTTATTCAAGCCTGTAAGCTTCGGGGTGTTTTCGAAATTCAGCTTGGCTTTTGGCAGCTTGTATGTTTTGGCTCAGTAAATTCTAGATTCTGAGTAAGGAACAGTGTGATAATTCCTGTCTCAGACAACAAAGAGGACTCGGATAAAGGATCTTAATTCCTTTGTGTACTCGTTATTTGATTGGTTTCGGTTTTATGAAAAAACGTGCTTGTATTGTTTCCGCAAAAAGAAAATACCTACTTAGAATTTTCCAATTATCATGTCAATCTTGTTCCGCATTATCCAGTAGAGAAATGAGATTATTAAATTATTGTTTCTTTTAGTTAGCTTTCTCATCTTAATTAAGATTTTGTTTTTTTTTTAACCCATATTTTTTAAAGTTTTCATTAGTTTAGTTGGTTTTAATTCGGTGTATTCGTTTTGCATTTTTTTACAAGGCAACTAGCTGGCTTGGAGATAGTTTGTGGAATCCATATGCTCCGCATAGGGAGCGGTTATGGTATGATGATGATGACTTTTGTTTTTCTATAATACTAAGCGTGATTTTGTAAATAGTACCTATTCATCCATCACACAGAAGCTGTAAAACCTCACATCTATGCGCTTGGTAGATAATTTTTCCGGTATACAAAAAACTTCCGCTGGTAAATTTATTATTGAAGTCTGCCCTTGCAATTTTTTGAACCAATTAGCCAATACTTTTTCCCAAATTCGCCTATTACTTTTTCTCATATTACAAAATAAAAAAGCATTCAGCATCATATATTACATATCCGTTCCTCATTTGGACCATATGGATTCCAAAAACTGTCTCCAAGCTTAGTGATCTAGGAGGCTTAAGGACCTGTTAAAATATGTTCCTAATGAACTGTTCGTTATAACACCTACGCGACGCGATGTAGGTAGCTAACGTATTTAAAACCTGTGTACTGTAATCCTTTTTGTGAACCTTCTATTGAATAAATCAATGAATCTAAATATTTTAAATAATCAATGAATATTAAACGACATTTTGAGTATTATGTCCAAATACTTCACACAAATCTTTAATTTAACACATTATATGACGGGAGTACATTAACTATTCAATGAGAGGTCATAAACCCTGTAAACTCTTCAATACCCACATTCCCAATATTGGAAAAGCCTCTTTCATCTATGTTGAGATATCGTAAATAAAAGTTCCATATTCTTCATCCTAATGGATTAATTTTGAAAATAATTCTGTTTGGGTTCGGGCGGCCTCAGTCGCCGCCCTGTCTCGGTTTTATGAGTCATCCCGCCCACAGCCCGCTTGAGCCGCCCCCACCCCACCCCGAAGCGGGTACACACAAAGTATCCGCCGGTTTTTATTTCCGCCCCCGCCCCAACCCGACTTCAGCACGAAAACAACCCCCCCCGCCACCACCGAACCAGACGACGTGATAGCATTTCGAAAGGATTAAGAGAATTCTTTACATCGTTCTGTGGGAAAGCTGGTGAATTGACGGGTGTTTTGCTTTCCGGACGTAGGTATGTCTTTATAAAACATTTTTGAATGGAGCTTTTTCAATACCAGTTCAGTACGCCGTACCTTTCAAGACAAATTAAAACTTACTGTGTAATGTGTTCTTACAAGAGTTGACTTAGTAATACTGCATAACTATTTCCTTTATTTATACCTAAAGTTTCAACGCCCGTAAGGCATCTTTATAAAAGTAAATCAATATATTTATACACGAAATACAATTAAAACAACAGTCATCTTTTATTTTTAGATGTTGCACCGCTATTTTAAATCTTGCCTGCTTGAATATTTCCTTTTTGATGAAAGAACTTCATTTAAACATACATATATGATCATCTTTGTTATAACTAAGCGTTGGTTGGAAGATATTCCTAAAAAGCAATAAGCCCGCCCTTGTACTCTTGATATGTAATTGTACATGAAGTTTTAAATAAATAAATAATTATTTAGTTTAAAATGTTGTACGATATTGATTTAATTTAGTCCTATCAACCTAGATATAATCGCTGTTAATTTAACATAGAAATCCATAGTACATGAATGCTTAGTTTTCCATATTTCTATATTGAAAAGTCTATATTACTAATAAATTTTAGTACTGACATATTTTTATGGTATGTATTAATCCAACACAGTATTTTTTAGTTATCTTTATAAAATATCAAATTGATTTGAGCTTTTTCTTCCTATTAGTATTGTTCCTTCAGTAGGTTTTATTAATTTTTGTTTTACGTTTAACGTGACATGCTTATAAAACATCAGATTAATTACTGATAAACTTGACGAACAATTCGCTATTCAGCTAGTAGAATTAAACGGTAGGTTAGAAAAATTAGTCAGCCAATAAAATAAGCGACATGTTTTTTGCCTCAGCTAATGCTACGTGTATCATGCACCATGACTTGTCGGAATGTTTGTGGCGCCGACCTTAATAACAATTAAAATATTATTACAAAAGTATTTAGATCAACATTCACTATGTAAATGAAAGCAAAAACAACTTTGAATATAAGTTTCTAATATGGGCATTAGCTTTCCGTCTATATAAAAATAGGGGAACATAAACATTGCCTTCTTCTTTTGACGGGGTGGTTTTCGTGATGAATATGTTTATTTACTTAATTATAAAAATAACTGGTTATATCAGACTTATAAACTTAATAATAATATATGTATTTCTGATGTAACCTTAGGTGCCTTCTCGAATTGGCTAAACACTTCGAATTTATTTTGGAATGATAGCCTTATTTTTATTAATTAAATCATCTTAATAACTAGTACGTGCACAAGTTAGTTTACACACACAATCCATTTATATTTTTAGTTGAAATGGGTTCCCAAATTCCAGGTAATTCTGTCCTTCCTTTTTTTTTTCAATGAGTTTAAAATGTCATTAATTTTTAAACACCGCTTAATTCCCAGGTGAACTTGTAAAAATAAACTGCTACATTATTTTCGGATAAACTTAATTGGGCATCTAATACGGGCAGCGCGGCGGCTAAAAGATTTCAAAAGACCCGACAAATAAAATTAGGAATTTATTTACTTACCTGAAATTGCTACGCCGCGCGCCGCCATTTAAAAAGGAAATTTAGTAGAGTTCGCTATTTTTCTAGCCACCGAGCAAAAGGCGCTCAATTTCCTTCGACTGTTTGTATCGCAGGAGTCGAAATTTTCCATCATATCTTGGGAGGCTTATCTGGATTGTTGGTAGAACCTGCCCGAGCTTATAAGGGCCACATTAATCTCGCGAGGGACACCTTCCCATCTCGGGTCCTGTAATAACTTATTTACCTCCGCCCGTTTCCCGCCAAGATCTCCGCTCTTATTTATAGCCCCATTAATAAAGAGAGACACCAAGTAATCTTGTACTTACTCCTTGTTTTATATTGTTTAATAAGGCCGCAGTAAACTCGAGCGGAATGGACTCTTACGTGGTGTGCAGCTGCTAAAGATAGGAAACTAATTTAATAGAAAAAAAAAAAAGAGATTCTGATGATAATTATTCAAATCGAAACGCCTCAAATGAGCTTCCTTAAATTCCTACATCCAAATCACAATAATATTTTAAAATTTTTTCTTTCTAATCGATAGCATGCGAAAACTCTTAGGAAAAAAACTACTCACTTTTAAAACCCAATTTATATACATAGTTTGTTTTATTAATTTGTTTAATAAATCTGAATAGTACTGTCTTAGAAAAACAACTACTCACTTTTAAAACCCAATTTTATATACATAGTTTGTTTTATTAATTTGTTTAATAAATCTGCTCAAATAGTACTGTTTAACTACATACATAAATCAGTTGTGATTATTATGAACAGTGTTCAGGTAAAAATGGAGCCAAACCAAAATTTTCTGTGAATGCAGAAAAATAAAGCAGAGAATTACAAAACCTTCAGTGCAATCCGTTCGTAAATCGGATAATTAATAAGCGAGATACAATCATTTATAGTTTTTATTCCACATACGATCGGTATGATCACACAAACAAAATATTTACAAAAATCAAACTTTTAATTATTGTATCTCTGTTATTAATTACCCGATTTATAAACGGATTGCACTGATGTTCTTGTGATTTTTTGTTTTATTACTCTGCATTCACAGAAAATTTTGGTTTACAAGCCCATTGTGACGCAGCTTCAATTTTGTGCGGGCTTTTATTTTTTAATAAATTTATCGCAAAAGCATCCTTAAATTACGAGTACTTGAGTTTTATGAGCACCTAAATAGTGTAGGATTACGGCCGCAACTCTGAATATTCCATGTTATGTAATAAGGGATGTTTATGCGGCCAGGAAATACGATAAGGTTAATGTTACTTACTACGTATTTTAAAATATATTAAATCCAGCACTTCCTTTTTTTATAAATTCTGACCTGGTAAAGCAGCTTCGTTAAATTCTTTTCCATGTATTAATTCAAGATAGTTGAGCGAAAATAAAATGTAATTATTTCCTGATAATATAGAAGGGTGGTAATTTCATCATTTAATACACGATTTTATGGTTATAAAGAAAAAACGTGTCTTCCAAAATCGTACCCGATGTCAAAAGTGTTAAATCATCCTTAAATAAGTTTCAACCCTGATTTTTTAAAGTAAAAACCAAGATTTTTATGTAGAACTTTTAAGAACGCCAAAAATATTGATAAAACAAAATTAGGTGCACCAGATTTTGGAGCAGAAAATTAACGTTATTACAGATAACAAAAGTTGTGCAATGTTAGATTTTCACCTCTGCGATCACATAATATTTTAATTGCATAAACTAAATTTTCTTTCAGTTTTGCATGATTTAAAATCAATTTAAAAAAACCATGCTATGCCATTTCCCCGAAGAGGTAGGCAGAAATGATACTGCCTTGCCACTGTTTCTTCAATCGCTGTCACAAATTATGCAAACATTAAGTTAGGCAATTTGTTGTGTTGATAGAACATCAGCTTTAATTATTATTTACTGACACAATTGGGTTCTTTCCGATCTTTTATTCTTGATTTCAAAAAATTGATTGAAAAAATATCAATATCAAGGGAATTTACTTTAAATTTTTACGATGTCATATGAATTTTCTAGCGCGGTTTGAAATAGCACTTTTTCAAATCGCTCGCAAAATCCTCCATTTGGCGCGCATGCGCGGTGTGACGTCACAGCAATATAGCGCTCACTACGGAATGAATTTCACGCCTTTCACGGTGGACGGGAATGACGTCATTAGCCAATAACGGGCGTTAAAAATCATTCGTATTTTCGTGTTTTTTAAAACATAAATTCATAGGTGAAAACAAAAAATTTTGATCATTGAGTTTTATATCGTTGGAATTGTAAAAATATACTTTAAATATTTATAACGTTTTCAAGGATATTCATGCTATCTGGAAGAACTCTATTCACGATGGCGTGATTTAATGCGCCCACTGACTGTCGAAATTCTGCACTTGTTCCCTATTCGACTTTCTTTTCAAGTACGCTTTATTGTGCTAGGTAAGTGTTACCCTGTGCTAGAGTGTACTTACTGTACGTGTGCAGTGTGCAGGGGTGTACCGATGTGGGGTGGCGGATAATACTATACACCCCCCTGTAATTTAAGGTAATCGCGCTGCAGCCGAGGCTTATTAGGCGCACGATACCAGTCGCCGACCTGCACCAAGTTAGTTCCACTAGCCGTAGGTTGTATTCTAGATTCTTATTTTTTAAATTTTATTTAACCACCCCAACAGGCCAGGAGGCCCAATTGCAGAGGGGAACAACGTCACAAACACCCAGGTTTGAAAAAAATCCCTTTTTTTGTTCTCACCGGGAATCGAACCCGGGGCCTCCGTATCGTGAGTCCGGCGTCTTAGCTATTACGCTACGAAGGCCGCCATTATATTCCATTTCCTGGTGCCAGATCATGAATCTCGAAAAATAGAAAGATATTCTGCTGTCGATAAACACAACGTATTTTTATGTATTGAAAATAATATTATTGTAAACATGCTTAACTTCAGATTGTTGTCGAAATTAATTCGAATTTATTATATGAAAATCGTCATCGTGAAGTGAAAAAAGCTGATTACACGTGTATTTTTTGTTGTTGTTGAAAATTCGCAGTGATTCTCCATTTAATTCGGTATGTAATAATGTGATATCACATAACTCTCTTCATTACTATAAAGTGTACGTTTTTCCGATAAACATTAATCAAAAATCTTCTTTTGCGATAAACGCGAGTTGACTCACTTTACCACCTGCTATGGCGGCGAAATCTTTGATTTATCATAGAAAAATACCTAGGTAAATGTTTTTATCGAATATGACAAGGTAACTATGTGGATACGCATTCATGGGCAGCACTGCGATAACCAACGTATCTACAGTAGGCATATCGCAGTTGAGATGAGTGCATTTTATAATTCACTGATAGCCGTCATAATTGCGATATATCTTCATGTAGGATCGCGGTGCTGGGATCACCAATATATCGACGCGTTAATCTACCTCCTGCCGATCTGTATCTTCATGTTGATATATTTGGTGATCCCTGCCACGATTCTTTTCCTACCGTATATGTCTATAATATGCTTTCAGCTCCCGACGGACACCGCATGTCAATTTTAATATAAGTTCCGGGAATCGCCGCCGCGGCGCGCTGTTTGGCGGGAAAATTATTTCATACCTCGAATTTTCCACGGTAACCTATCTTCTCTAGACATAATTTATAATCATACTTTTAACGTATATCAATTTTAAATTCCCTAATGCTTTTAGCAGTATTTTTTGCAAACAGTTGCTCGATCACAGATCACTATCGACGCGGTAATAAGCGACGTGATAACGATTTCTTACCATGGATGTTTAACGTTTTCGCGATCACAATGGAACACGCGTTAAAAGTTATCGATCGGGATTATTAAACGAGCGCATCAAGTCGCGAGCCATTTCCCGAGATATATCTTCTTCGCACATATCTTCTTTCAATCTTTCTCGAGCGCCGTATTGCATTTAGCCGGCGTTCGGCAAGCCAAATATTGAGAAAAGCAGTCGACATAATAAACAATCCGACACGCGCGTTGACTTTCTTGATTGGACGTTTGACGTTTGGCCGCGATATTTATTATCATCTATGGTGCTCGGCAATGCTCGGCTACGGCGAACGTGGTATGAACGTATGTTCATTGTGATCGGTCAAATGGTTAGCGTTAGCACGTGGTTAGCACGTTTTTAACTACGTCGATAGTTATCTGTGATTGAGCTCCAGGTAATCCTTTATATTTTGGTTCTAGTTTTAATCTAGACTTCTCTAAGTTCATGCATAACTTACATTTTTCTCACGAGGAATATTTTCCAAATTACTTTCCAAATATCGACAATCATGGAAGTTCCACGAAGCTGCGCAGTTTCTGGTGGTGACTAATCCTTAGTCAATTTATTTCTCATCCTACAAGTTTTATCAACTTTCTTCGGCAGTATAAAGTCTGCAAATTTCTTATTAGTTCGTAGCAACGTCAATAAACTTACTTTCTGTAAAATTAAATGAAACCATTTATAGATATTTTAAAAATAAATGGTTTTGCATCTATCTAAAAAAAATATTAAATCATTTTTACATTAAAATTTTTAGCTGAATACCTTTATTTAAATTGTATATAATATTTATCTATGAGACACCTCAACAAGTTAAAAAGCCCAATAACAGAAAATACAACGTTGAAAACACCCAGGCTTTTTTATAAGCTTAGGGCTTCGATCTTCAGTGTATCTACATGTAGACTTATATGTAGATACTAGACGAGGTCTTTACAAGCATTTGTCTCCGAATTAACTCGAAAATGTATCGACATCTGAGATCCATTGGTGATCGGAGCTCTGCACTGTGATCATCACATATAGATGTGATGCTTATAACATTATGTTAATTGGTAAATTATCAAGAGATTTTATCGATTACCATCGTATACCCTTTACAACTGCGATACGTCTACACGATACGTTGGTAATCGCAGTGCTGGTGATGGTGAAAGACTCACCAATGCATTTCAAAACATCCACCAATATAACAACATTCACCAATACAACATTATCAACTAATATAACAACGCTATCAGTACGTATGGTTCAATTTAGAACCAAGATATGTAAAAATAATATATTTTCTACGGAAAAATATTATTACGATACTCAAAAAATAGGAAATTGAATAGGATTTTCGTCTTCCGTCATTCGAAGAAAAAATACCTCTCATATTTTTTCCATTCCATTTCACCTGGAAATCTTTCCGCCTTCTGGCCCAGTGTGCTAGGAGTAACGAAGGCAATCTGTTTATCTTTTTACTGTAAATCCAACCAACTAAACCCTGTCTGGCTTTTCGCCTACCCTAAGTCGAGTCGATGGCCCGGAAAATCTGTCAGTTTTTATATCACGTATATCGTTTCTCGTTTATTCTTTCCGGCCTACTTTCTCGTATTTTTGTTTCGTAACAAATGTTTTTTTACTGAATTTTTTTGATTAATTTACTCACTTTTCGGCCGCGGTGGGGTAATACTAATTGGATGGTTTTCTGAAACGTAAAACGTTCGGTTATTTGAGGTAGAAAACGGTTTCATATATTTCAACTCTTGTTTACGCAGTCTTTAATATATTTTCAGTCCTTTTCATACATTTTATTTCATTTGCTTTCATTAATTTTTAAGTAGGTACGTTTAGCTCATTTTTTTGAAATACCGGATTCCAAAGTAAACTTCTTTCAGATGGCCATATAGCTCATAAAGAGCTTTATCCTCCTTGACATTGTCCATGTACCCAAAGGTCTAACTCCAGCAGGTCGAGATGCGTACAAGGTTTAATTGCTCTGCCTTTTCTGGAACGACAGACATGTCCCACCCACGCTAGACAACTGGCTCTAACTGTGCTAAAAAAAGTCATAAAATATGTAAAGTATTTGGGATTAGTAACTTATCATAGAGATATCCACAATGTAGGAATACGTTTATTAATTAATTTATTTTTTTTTTAAATATAAAACACATACATGCATTATATTCCCAGGAGTTATAAAAACTCATTTTGGGACCGGTATTTAAATACATTTTTAATTTACATATTGCACAATCAAACACAAATAAGAAAGACGATACAAAATTAACAAATTTAATCTTAATCCTATACATCATAACTATCATTGAAAAACATATTTAAATACAAATCTTTAAGGGATCTACTATGTATGGATTTATTTATTTTTACTTCATGGGGTAGTTTATTATTTTGGGATCGAGAAATGTTGCATTAGGGATTTTTTTACCGAATTTTGTGGATTGAAATATTGGAATGTGAAGGTTTTTTTAATTACGTGTATTGTGGCCATGAAGCTCAGAGTTTGCCAGAAATTTGATTTAAAAAAAAAAATTATTATTGAGATTTAAAGAATCCCATAATGTGCTTGTATTATAATGATATTTATTACTTGGAATAAATTTCAGATCCAAGATGAAAATTTTTATATTAGCTATATTCAATTGGTGATTCTTAAACATCTAATATTTTTCTGGTTATTTATTGTTTTTGATTACATTTAAGTGGGCCGTTTATAAAATTCATGGCCCATTAAGTTGGGTCTTTACACTCTTCACTCCGCAGTAATCACAGCCCGAGCACGTAATGTGCTTCAAAGTTCAATTATTTTTTTATTTTATCTTTTGATTGTTTCATTACACCCGATAGATACGGGTTAGGCCTTTGCCGAAGAGCCTTTGAACTTAATCGACCTTACGTAATGAAGGGCGCCATTGAAATTACTCACGTTAATCGGGCGTGTATTGTCCGTTTAATTAAATCGCATTCTCAAGTAAAAGTAATTATTATGATAAACTTTACAAGAGGACTCTTTTCTAGTTAAGTGAATTGGGGAACTTTGTCGTTGGACAGCAGTAAATAATCACTTAAGGCGATCCATCCAGCGCGGAGCAAAAAAAGGCAGTTTTCAAACTAAACTTTAGAATCCAATAATAAGCTTAACATAAAATTTTCAAAACCATAATAAAAGATTTACCATTTATCTAGTTGGTTGATGAAAAAAAAAAAATATTTAAAAAAAAAAATATTTGACTAAAAAATTGCAAGAAAAATTTCATTTTTCGTTTTTTACAACCATTTTCAACAAAAAGCTTTAGTAATTAGATATTATATTTCTAATATTTTTAATTATAGTTATTTAAAGATCAATTATTGTTCTTATTGGAGGATGAGTTAGTTTTTTTTTAAAGTATCTGATTTTCGTAAGATAAAAATTGTTTCAGAGTCAATTTCGAATTAAATTGTTAAAACTTAATCGCTCTTTCTTATACATATTACTTTTAAAAATGTTTGTTTTTTTTTACATTTCTATATACAACACGTATTTTTCAATTAAGTGCTTTTTTTTTCAAAAATTGCTAAAAATATTATTGCAATTTAATATTATAAAATCATGTATTTTCATTGAAAATCAATCATATACAAAGCGTACGTTTTGCGTTCTCTAAAGTTTAGTTTGAAAACTGCCTTTTTTTTGCTCCGCGCTGGGTGGATCGCCTTAAAGCACTTATGATTGTAGAAATATAGAATAAGACATTTTACATCTGATATTAAAATATTGGAGCTAAAAATTAATGTAACGTTTTATCAGATTGTAATATTATGGAAGATAGTTTTTTTACGTTTTTATGAACGTTTTTGTTAGCAACAACTTTTTTCATGCAAAAGATTCACGTGACAAAATGGCGACTCAGTACTTTTGTAAACATTTTTATGTGATTTGGGTATCAAATCTTACAACCTTACATAGTGAGAAGCAAATAACAACCATCTCTGAAACTTTAAATTAAAATATCTAGATTATACATATATTAAAAATTAAATCCCTCAATAGAGAAAATTAACTTTGTCTTAGTTTCTTCAACATCAATAGGGTTCTTCCCGATAACATGAATATCCTTGAAAACGCTATAAATATTTTAAAAGTATATTTTTTTACAATTTCCAACGATATAAAAACACAAAATCAAAAAATTAGGTTTTCATTTATAAATTTATGTTTTAAAAAACAAGAAATTACGAGTGACTTTTTAACGCCCGTTATTGGCTAATGACGTCATACCCGTCCACCGTGGAAGGCGTGAAATTCATTCCGTAGTGAGCGCCTATATTGCTGTGACGTCACACCGCAGCGCGCTAAATGGAGGATTTTGCGAGCGATTTGAAAAAGCGCTATTTCAAACCGCGCTAAAAAATTCATATGACATCGTAAAAAAAAAATTAAAAATTCCCTTGATATTGTAATTTTTCAATCAATTTTTTGAAATAAAAAATAAAAAATCGGGAAGAACCCAATTGCAATAACGATTTATCATTTCTCTCAATTTTATCGAAATCACTTCTACGGAAGATTGTTGCATCTGCTTTACCCCTCAATTATAAAATGGTGTATCAAAATAACTTTATTTAAGGTAAATTCTCTTAGTTGTGAAGATACAAATCTGAGTGGTGTTGTTGTATCGGCAGGCAACCATAGACCGAAAAATGCAATACTTCATGTTTTTTTTCTTTACGATAGTGAAGCACATGTTCTTTAGCTCTTATATTTATCGATATAGATGTTTATTGAGCCTACTTATGCAACGAGGATTATTCAAGTTGATTTTTTCCATGAAAAAATATAAAATGTGATTCAAATTTTCTTTGTTTGTCGCGACACAGAATTTCTCAATTTACATTACGACAATAAAATAGTCCTATGCATATTTGGGTTTTCTGTAGCTCCTGCATCCGATGACAAACTCCGATTAGGGATTTTATCGGGACTGTATTTAAAGTTTCTTTTGTAAAGAAATTATGTATTTTTTTGTAATATTTTTTTATTGAATAAAGACTGTTTAAAAAAATATATTTACGACAGTGCTTTCGTAATATAAACTCTGCTTCAAACGTCTGGGTATGTTTTATAAAACTACAAAATGTTGAGCAAAAAATAAAATATAAATGTGTTAAATTGATTAAAAACTTCTTTATAAATAAAGTCGATTTCTATGAGAATTCGATTCGGTAACGCATTAGGACATCCCTAATCGATACATAATCGAGCTGTCAAAAGTAAAATAAACGCTTGGAATTGATAGTGTATCATATATGAACCTGTTGGGAGTCATTACACTGTAGTATTGACACCATTAGGGGTTATTAGCAGTCCATGAGTTCATCTAACAATGTTTTTTTCGTTTCCTTGGATCTAGGTCTCGGAAATTACGGACCCGGATTTCATCAAAGCCCTAACATAAGTTGTACAATATGTATTAGCTATCAATAAATACTACTACTTCTTTCCCTTTTCCGCACCCAATGGCACATAGGGCACTGCATTGGTAAACCAAGTGCAGTGAATATTAATCAATTAAGGCAAGATGACAAGTTTTACGGTTCAGCGTCAGTCATTATTAAATACCTACCTTATTTTTTTTCTTATTTGTGTAAAAATACCTGTACCCAGATCACAAACTTATCATCTTTATGTATCGCAGTTACAACGCGTTTTTGACGGTAGTCGGTAAAATCTCCGATTACCGTCATATATGCGTAACGAATGCAATGAAGGTACGTTGGTGACCTGGGCGCTGAAAACACGGCCATTATTTTTTAATTAAGCGTCGATATATATGCTTCAATACAGCAATCATTTTTACGGATCAAGAATTTATTCAATCGTTCAAAATGTTTTGGAATAAAATGTCATTTCATCCTAATTATTCATAAACAACATGTAACGCCAGTCTAACTAACTAACTAACCATCACGCCATTTCCCTGAAGGGGTAGGCAGAGAGGATAGAACGCCACACCACTCTGTCCTGGCATACTTCTCTTGCTTGCTCCACATTCATACATCTTCTCATGCACGCACGTCGATTATTCCGACTTCTTACATGCCCACTTTCAAGCACCTGTTTTACCTGATCATGCCATGTCTTTCTCGGCCTTCCTCGCTTCTACATCCAGGCACACTTGCATTTAAACATCTTTTAGCCGTTCTTCCATCACTCAATCGCTCCATATGACCAAACCATCGTAAAAGCCCTTTCTTAATTTTGTCGATAATGCTTATCTCAGCCTTGCACTCTGCTCTAATTTCGACATTTGTCTTACCACACATTCGCCTGAGAGATAGCATTTCAACAGCATACTGTCTACTTTCATTCTTCTTTTTCCAACACCACGCTTCACTTGGTACCAGAACTCCGTTGTGTACTGCCAATTTTGCTTCTCTCGATAAGTTCTGTAACGCCAGTCTGATTTTCTATTTACTGAAATTATCCTAACATTTCAAGTCTTCAAATGTGAACAATCTTTACTCTTATTATTATTGTTCCTTGGTTAAAAACACTGAACTAAAACATGAAAATAATGAATCTAATTATTTTATGTGGACATGTAGAGCACCTTAAAACAATACCCAGCCATTTATTATGTGGCGGGTAAGGCTTTTCCTCCCGTGTAAGTGTGTTGTTTTCGTTAGTTTATTCCAGTTTATAGTCTTCTGGAGATTTATTCTCCCACATATAGCGAGTCACATTTATTCCCTGGAATTTCCAGCAGCCTCGGCGGAATATTGCCGAAGGCACAATTTAATCAACTTGGTCCTTTTATTCTTAATTTAATTAAACTTTGAAATTTAAAACAGTATATATTATGTACTTTTTATTTATATATAGAGAAAGTCTTATTAATCGTTGCAGTATTTTCCCAATATACGTAATTTTAGAGAGGGTTTTGAATTTGATAAACATGGGAAATTTTTAATAATA